>JAVJIF010011549.1:0-122402 GCA_038442645.1 Agave tequilana | reverse complement strand
TCACGCCTTGAACGCGAACCTCGCGTATTAAGGGTATGGCGTCTCTTCGAGCTCCGCCAGACACTTGACAGTGTACCAGAACACGAGCCTCGCATTCCATAGAGCTGCGTCTCTCCAGCATAGACAGGTATGCAACTCCACCATAAAGTCTGTGTTACTTCATCCTAGTGAGAGTCGCGTCTCCACTTCAATACTCGCATCTCTCCAATGAATGAGAGTCGCATAACGAGGTCCGCATTTTAAGGCAACATGATCTTTGCGTCTACAAGACCTGCGTTTAGTCTTTACTTCTGCAATCAGTTCAACATTACATTGGCGAAAGCAGATGACTATTTTTCCTGATTCAACAGTACACCAACAACCAGCTTAGAGTACCGAGGAGGTCCGAACTACGTATCCAGTCACTTAAAATAATCATTTCTAGTGGCTACAAAGAGTTTAACAATACACTCACGAAGACCAAAATTCAGATAAAATCAAGCTCAAGATATCTCAGAAGATTGCTAGTCTAATCTTAAAGCATTGCTACCACAAGAAAAAAAATTTAAAGTATTTCGAAACCTGTCCCAGTCAACCATGGAGTTTTGAAAATTTTGGAGGGGGTTTTGTAGACTGTCTAAAATTCACTGAGAACAAGTTATCAGAAAGCAGAGTCTATACTTCAGATGCAAGGCTAATCAAAGCCACTCGCACAATGGCCAAGACGCATAGCTCGAAGCCCGCGTCTCAGCATCACTAAAATGGTCAAGATGCAGAGTTTGTAGCCCGCGTCTCAGCGTCACTGTAGTACCAAGACGCAAGGGTCAAAGCCCGTGTCTCAGCTTCACTACAATACAAAGACGCAGAGCTCGAAACTCGCTTCTGGCAGGGTTCGAAGTTGACATCCAACAACACTATAATGCCAAAATGCGAGGCTTGAAGCCCGCGTTTCAACTGCAGAAAAATCCTGCGTCTCAGTTATAACTGCCCTCATTACTAGGTCAATTACTACCCACGTAATGAGGGGAGTTTGACCCCATTATGGAGGTTTTTATGGATAGTTTTACCCCTAAAACCCTTATAAATAGCTTAGTTTGCTATTGGGAAAAAAGGAAAGATCGAATTGGATAAGTTTGATCAAAATCTTCAGCTAAGGAATATTAAAGAGTTTAACTCTTCTGCCAACTTGCTGAGTTCAAGTTTTTGCCTCAAGTCTCTTTGAGATTTCATTGGACAGGAGCTGTGCTACTCCGTCCATAATCCGAAGAGAAAATTCCCAGAAGACACTGACATTCACCCGGTCAACGAAAAATAAGATTCACTTTTTACCGCTACATCAAGAACCCAACATTAAACAAATAGAAGATTTGAGCTTTAATATCTTCTCACTTGTAATCGGAATTGTTTGAGATTGTTGTAATTTTTCATTTGATTCAAGGAATTTTACGACTCATATTCTCATCTCAAATTATTATTCCCGAGCAAACATATATTTCGAGGTTCAAGCACCCAGCTCTACGTCCCTGTCTTCACCGCATGAAGGATTTTCACTATCTCCACTTACGACTCCATAAAGGATACAACTCCTACACAAGATGTGAGCACAAAATCAAGGCATAAAACTAATGCATAAAGCAAGTCACCTATACACAAGAGGGAAGGCACAAAGTCAAAGCACATAGCGATGAAAATGTTTTACAACACTGGTAACCACAAAGATCACAAACAACACCTCTCACAATACAAGATCCTAAAGGATAGATTTTGCAATGAATTGCTCAAGCTTGTGACAATACAAAATTTTGAAAAAGAAGCACAAAAGAAAACACTTGGAAAACTTCTTAAATGATGTAGAAATTTAAAACCTGAACTTGAATTCTCAAAACTTGCTTCCTTTGATTTTTCAAAACTTTGAAACAAAGAAAAAGATGTAGATTTTGAGCACAAAAAGTTGTTTTAAAAACTCAGTAAAATGTAGGAAAAATAGCTCTTCAAAATCTCATGGAAAAACTGGCCAAAAACCCATATATATATATATATATATATATATATATATATATAAAATATATATATATACATAATATATATATATATATATATATATATATATATATATATATATATATGCCAATCCAAAAACTAGACGTTAGGCCAAAAAATCAGGCAAAACTGGCCTTCCGGTTGACCGGGCGGTTGACTGACCAAAGGCATATTCTAGCCGTTGGGGTTATCGGTCGACCGGGCAGTCAACTGAGCCCAACACCAGAGAGCTCCTCTCTATGGTAGGTTGACTGGTTGGTCGACTGAGCCAACAGAGAGAACTAACAGAGATACTCTCGGATGTCGGTCGATCGGTCGGTCGGCCGATCAACTAGCTCATATCGGCTCGTGCATGTTGTGTATATCGGTCGACCAACTTTAGACATCGATCGACCAGTCGGTCGGCCGACAGCAGCCCAAATCCATATTTAAGGGATTTTAAACGACATTTTGAAATCTATTTAAATTTCAATAAATCCAATAAATTTCACAAAAAGTTCATATAAATACAATGTAGCACAAATATGTATGATCAAAAAGACATATTACAAGCATGTGAACTATTTTTGAGACAAAGAAATTTAAGCTCAAAACAAAAATTGTATTTTTCCAAAAACCAAACTTCTAAATGGAAATCTGATTTTTCCAGAACTTGTATAAATACAAAAATAAGTTATTGAAACACATTTGAAGCACAATGCGTATGAAAAATAAGTTTCTTCAACGCATGTTTTAAACTTAAACACATGATTTAAACTCATCAAAATAAGTTTCTTAAGCATAAATGAAGAATCAATGTGTATGGATGGAATTCAATACATATAAACCAATGTAAACTTGTTTTGATAAAATCCATTCATGAAACCGAAAATGTATTCTTGATAAGCCGAAACTTAAAATACATAGAATTAAGTTTCTTTAAACAATAAAGCTCTAACATATGTGGATGGAATCAAGGCATATTACAAACTATAAAACTTATTCTATTGAGATAAAAATCTATAAACATAAACTTGTGAAACCAAAACGGTTAAACCAAAATCCAAACTAATGATCTTGAAAGATAATATTTAAACTTTGTATGTATGTAAACTTGACCAATCCAAAACTAATCTATACCTTACACAAGATCTAAACTTATAAACGATAGACACAAGTTTTCTTGTAGATCTTCTTCTCCAAGTAGACTTGATTCAAAACACGATCCATAAGCTAGACTCCATCTTGAGTACTTTATGCGATCTTGAAGTTTGAGTCTTGAATCATTATGTGATAGATTCAAACTTGACAACGAATCTTTTATTGAAGATAAACATTAACTATGATCTTAATCAATATCTGAAACTTATTAAATACAAGATCATTAGTATCATAACTACATGAGTTAGTCATCATCAAAACTAGAGTGATAGGCCTTAGGACATCACCTTGATGGCTTCGAAGATGCCTTAGATCGGGTGCTTCAGCGGGATGAAGCTATCATCCACCCGATAGGCTCAGAGTGGGCTCTACTGAGTGATTGTACACGTGTATTGCATATTTAATGTCACATATGTCATATTTTCACATTTATTTTATAATAAAACTTTGTTATTTAATTCATTTTAATGTTTAATGGTATGCAGGGTAATTTATGGAGAAAGAGGAGAAATTGACAAGTTTATCAAATTAAATCTGGAGTTTAAAATCTCAAGCAAATCAATGAAGACCTACTCAATTCAGAGATTTAGAAGCAATTCTATCAAAAACTGGAGCAAAATAGAGAAAATTTCAACGGATGAGATGAAGCAATTTAGACTCGGATTCAGACTGGATACATTTTAGTATTTGAATCATAACTTTCGCTATCGAAACTTAAATCTGATGATTCAAGATGATCCAGAAAGAAGCCTTAAAGAGATACAATTCTTATGTTGATCACTGTTTCTAATTCTATCATGTGATATTATATTCAGCAATCAACATGCCAACAAGCTACAAATCGGAATTGAATATCCACTGAAATCAAGTTTGGAGATAAGAGGAGGATTCAAATTCAGAAATAGCTAGCTCCCCCTATCTTTCAACTCGTTTCTTTATTCATTTCTATCCTATAAATACCACACACATCAGAGGCAGAGAGACGATCAAGCAGAGAGTAGAAGTTAGGCCATTCTGTAGTTTGTAACTTAAGTTTTCTTTTTGTTTTATGTAATTTTTGTTTTATTTATGTAATTGAGAGGAGAGGAGAGTTTCGCGGAGGAATAAGAGCAAAACTTATATTAAGGGTGACACAGTATAAGTAAGTCTTTTCTTTCATTATTATTTGAACCAAATCGAAGTTGCTTTTTCTTCTTTACTCTTGTTTTTGTTTGCTTTCCTCTTCTGTTTTTGTGAATCCAAATGACTCCGATAGCTTTGAAGTTACCTTGCCACTGCAAGTGCCCTTGATGGCCTATGGTGATGAACAACCATTCTTTTGCTAGTTTAGCTTTCACTTTTATTCGTATTATAGATTGGGAATGGGGAAGATCCTACACGCCATGCTTAATCGCCTTCAAATAAAGGTACATCGTCGATACGGGTCAAAGGTAACCATGCGCCGAAGAGGTAAGTAAGTATTTTTTTTAGGGTTTAACTTTCTTTCTTTTAATTTTTAGTTTAGATCACCAACATCACCATCTCTTAACTCTATTCATTATTTTCACTTTCTTTGTACAAAATCATTTTTTAGTTTTCTCCACCTTCTCATTCTACCACTTTTTTCTTAACTATAAATCTTTTTTATTTTTCTTTTCAAGAACTATAAGAAGAACTTGAACCATTTTTTGTGAACTAAAGAGAACTTACAAAAAGCTTCCATCGCTAGTCTCTCCTTGTGGATCACGACCCGTATAGCCACTTGCTATAGCGGTAGCATTGAGTACTTGCACTCTTTATTATAAAGTTCTGAAATTCTATATTTTCTGTGTGCAGGTTTCATCTCAATCAAATTTTGGCGTCATTGCCAGGGAAGGGACGGTAAGTGACTCTTTTTTGTTTACTTTATTGATTAACTTTCTTCTCTATTCTTGGTGTACATGTTTAATAATAAGAAAAATTTTGCTGCAGTAGACATATAAGTAGCCCTGGACTTGCTCAAGAAAGTAGAGCCCAGAAGCCCTCAGATTTGCTACATTCCCGTGGCAATCTGAGTGAACTACTAACCTGTATTTTTTGCAGGTTGGCTGAATTGTAAAGTTTAAATATCTATAGCTATTCATTTTCTTGTTTGACTCATTGTACATACATTTCTAATTCAACAGTAAAAGGTTGATTGTAAATGCTAAAAACAGTTTAGACTTTGCATTAAGGCACGTGTCTATTTCGTTACATTTTCTATTTACTATTGAAGAGTGCTAGAGTCAAGGTATGTGTGCATAGCATTTAATATAAGGTTCATTCTTGTATGAAATATTGCTTGAGTGTTACTTTTTCTATATATACTTGTACACTGCACTAAACTGAATTAAGGGCTTGTTTCATAAACAAGATAAGGTGGGGAAGTCATTACCCTCTCTTAGCCCATAAACAATCTCCTCACTCACAACCTAAGTCTAATTAAAACTGGGTAGACGTTAGCCTTAGGGAGATCTCAGACTCAATAGGAGACTGAACTAAGGGGAAAGTTGTTAGAAGTTGACTCTTGCCAAATGGTGTCTAAGGTTGGGGATTGAGGGGTGAAACCCTGAAGATTGGTGTTTTGGCATAATTAGGCCTGTTACTTAGGCACAGATACCTCCCACTGATTTTGCCCCTACCTGGCGATTAACTTGTAGTTAGATTCTGCAATATACTCCCCTGAACAAGCTAACTAGTTAAGAGTCGTCTAAGTCTAAAGTCTACCCTAACTTAGGCTAGATTTTTTTTTTATTTGTTTGTTTGTTTGCTTGTTTTTATTTTTTTGTTTTTGACATCCTGGTGATATGGATTATAATTACAATTATTCATATGCAAATTGTGATCCATATTTCACCCCGATCTCTTTTGACTCGGATATTACCAACCCGGCATATCATAACTTTAACCAACAAAGTATCCAGATTGGTCTTATCCAAATCAATATATGCCCCAGTCTTAATACTATGAAAAAGACTGGAACAATCATCACCACTCTTCACAGAGTCAGTGGGGATACAACTCCCCTGAGTCATACAGTCAACCACCTTACCAACATCCAGCTTCATATACTCTTTCTCCCAAACAACCATTAGAAGAATCAATTGACTAGGAAAAGAGGATGGAAGCCTTAAAAGAGCTTGAGCGACGAATTCAAATTCTAGAAGACTCAAAATTTCATCAAAATTTTCAAATCAAAGATCCTTACTTTATTTTTCAAGAAGAACATACCGATATAGAAAAGAGTACGGAATCTATGATTCAATTCCAAAGTGATCCCTTAAATATGATAGAAGTAAGACTTAGTCGATTGAAAACATGCGTAGGAATAAGAAAACCCTCCCTACCCAATCTTTGACTATTTCTGATACTTCTAACCATATTGATGAAAACAAAGAATCATAAAATCTTGAAGACTTTTACCAAGATTCAATTTCATCACACAAACTTGAATTTGACCATTCCACACCTTGGACAAATTGGCAAGTTTTCCATTCAATGAGATTGAACTTGAATGTGAATGTGTCTCCGATCCCCAACCTTGTGATTCAGTTCCCACCTTCGAATCTATGTTGACTCCAGTATCCTTACCCAATTTGGACCAATTTCCTGAGCCAACATTTATTTTCATACCCATAGATTTAGAAATTGAATCACCAATTTTGGACAGTCACATTCCATTGATAGGAAAAGAATGTGAATTTTAATTCTTGAATTTGGACTCAACTCTTGAATCAAAACTGACTCTCGAACCCAAAATTGATTTTCTCGAGTTTGTATTGGTTCCCGAATCTATCATTCTTGAGCCCAAGTCAACCATTCCACCAAGTCACATTTTTTTATTGGACATAGCTGTTGACCATAATGAGTCAGTGATGCTTTTTCAAGACTGGTCATATAAAGGGAATAAGTTTCATGATAGGATCTTTTATGATCCTATTCATATTGGGGACTGTAAATATATAAAAAGAAAAGTAGTCAATAAAGGTGAGTACCGTGAACCGCCACATTATCTTAATTGGGTATCAACGCTTGACCCAATCTGACAACCAACGGAACCACCACCTTAAGGTAATATTTTCCTTCCCTTTCTTCTTTTTCGTGCATCCATACATTCATTCATACATTAAGGACAATACATAAGATAGGTGTGGGGGATGGTTCTAACATAACATTTATTTTCTTTTTATTTAAAATAAAAAATTAACATTTTTTCTTTTTTTAAAAAAAACTTTTTGAAAAGAAAGCAATATTTTGACATATTTTTTGTAAGAAATTAAGTTAATTTTAAGGAATAGGAGAATCATAATTAGGATTTCTTATACTTGGTCAAAATAAGATTATTTGTCTGACTTTTAGGGTTAGGAAAAAATTTGAAAAAGTAATTTAGTCTTGATTTTTACCTTGATGAAATATGCATGCTTTATACACTTACACACATAGGGTTCAAAAATAAAGATTCTTATACCTTATTAATATATATATATATAATGTCAAAAATCCTCTGATTAAGCTGGGTACTTGTGCCTCATAAAGCATAAGTATTCACGGCTAAAAGTGGTTCATATAATAAAATCCTTAGTTTTGTGACCTTATTTGCTCGAGTCCTTAAGTCCTTGGGGTGTTTTATCACCCGGTGCCCTAAGACTTTTGGTTTAGGAGTCATCGATTAAAGGCTCGTTACTTGAGAAGATTAGAAAGACTAATAGAACTAAAAAATAATATCACCAAAAATTTAAAAAAGAAAAGAAAATAAGGCATAAGAGTTAGATTTAAAGAACCCCGAGACAAAATTTCACGGTCACAAAGGTGCATATAACTTAGGGTAAAGTAATAAACTAGATGAGAAATACAGTTTGACTGCTTACCTTTATTAATAACAAGTGTTTGAATAGAGACTAAGTTCAGAAATGAAAAATTCAGTTTTTCTATAACTTATAGATTATTTTAACTCTTACAATAATACTTCAAATATTTTCTCTCTTTTTTAAAATATTTTTCAAAAATACTAACACTTTGTTTCTCTTTCTTTATGGATTTTGTGGGTGTAATCTACTGAAAACCCTCATGAGACAAAACTCGACCTCTAGGGGTAACCTAGAGGTTTAACGACTTGTTGCATATGCTAAGTGCAACCGTGATTCCTATAAAAGTGTATTAGATTATTTTTTTTTTGTTTTGCTCCAGGACGAGCAAAAGATAGGTGTGATTGTACACGTGCATTACATATTTAGTGTCACATATGTCATATTTTCACATTTATTTCATAATAAAACTGCTATTTAATTCATTTTAATATTTAATAGTATGCAGGGTAATTTATGGAGAAAGAGAAGAAATGGACAAGTTTATCCAATTAAATCTGAATTTTAAAAGCTCAAGCAAATCAATAAAGATCTACTCAAATTCAGAGGTATAAAAGCAATTCTACCCAAAAACTGGAGCAAAACAGAGAGAAGATCAACGGATGAGATGAAGCAATTTAGGCTTGGATTCAGACTGGATACATTTTAGTATTTGAATCTGATGATTCAAGATGATCTAGAAAGAAGACTTAAAGTGCTACAACCCTTATATTCATCACTGTTTCTAATTCTATCATTTGATAAGTTATATTCAGCAATCAACATGCCAACAAGCTGCAAATCAAATTGAATATCCACATCAAATCAAGTTTGAAAATAAAGGGAGGATTCAAATTCAGAAATAGCAAGCTCCCCTATCTTTCAACTCGTTTCTTTATCCATTTCTATCCTATAAATACCCCACACATCAGAGGCAGAGGGACGATCAAGCAGAGAGAGAAGTTAGGCCTTCTGTAGTTTGTAACTTAAGTTTTTTTGTTTTATGAAATTTTTGTTATATTTATGTAACTGAGAGGACAGGAGAGTTTCATAGAGGAATGAGAGCAAAACTTATACTAAGAGTGACACTGGTATAAGAAAGTCTTTTCTTTCATTGTTATTTGAATCAAATCGAAGTTTCTTTTTCTTTACTCTTTTTTTTGTTTGCTTTCCTCTTCTATGTTTGTGAATCCAAATGACTGATAACCTTGAAGTTGCCTTGTCATTGCAAGTGTCTTTAATGGCCTATGGTAATGAACAACCATTCCTTTGCTAGTTTAGCTTGCTCTTTTATTCGTAGTGTAGATCAGAAACAGGGAAGATCCTACGCGCCATGCTTGATCGCCTTTAAACAAAGGTACATCATCGATACAGGTCAAAGTAAGCAGGCGCGGAAGAGGTAAGTAAGTATTTTTTAGGGTTTAACTTTCTTTCTTTTAATTCTTAGTTTAGATCACCAACATCACCATCTCTCAACTTTATTCATTATTTTTCACTTTCTTTGTATAAAATCATTTATATTTTTCTCTACCTTCTCAATCTACCACTTTCTTCTTAATATAACTATAACTCTTTTTCATTTTCTTTTCAAGAACTAAAAGAACTTTAACCATTTTTTGTGAACTAAAGAGAACTTGCAAAAAGCTTCCATCACTAGTCCCTCCTTGTGGATCACGACCCACATAGCCACTGCTATAGCGATAGCATTGAGTACTTACACTACTATTATAAAGTTCTGAAATTCTGTATTTTTTGTGTGCAGGTTTCATCTCAATCACTGAGGGTGCAGGAATGATTTCTTCTTGAAAGTGTCTTGTCAATGTCCCCAGATGTCGATAGAGTGGACTCCATGCTGCTGGTTCAATTTTGTTCCATCGTCGTCGCGAGTGAAAGATGGGTTGGCAGAGCTTTTTATTACTTCCTCCAGCTGGATGAACGGCTGGGTTTGGTACATGACCTCGCTTCAATGGATGATGTTGTACTTCATCGATGTTTGTACAATGGGTGGGTAATCCTTAGTCTGCTGATGAATGCGAGGGCCGATGCATCTTCGCTATAGTTGTGTACTTTGGCTTGCTGATTTTGAAAGTAGCCAATGTATGCTTTAAGACCATCAAAAGGACTCATCTTGACGGAGAGAAGGTGATGGTTGTTCTGCTTGAACTCTTGACAGGAAGAGTATTGAGCAAGGAATAACTTGGTGAGATCCTCGTAACTGTGTATTGAGTGCGGCAAAAGGGAGTAGAACCACTCAGAGACCACTATCTTCAAGCTAGAGGGGAAGATCCGGCACAAGATGGAGTCATTTCTGGAATGGATCATTATCTTGTCTTGATACTGGCAGAGATACTGGACCGGATCGCTCTGACCAGAGTAGCAATCAAAGGTCAGAATCATGAACTTCTTGAGAAATTCATATTCTAGTATGCCCTCGGAGAAAGGGGAGTTAGATGCATCGGGTGATGACTCTGAGTCTATTATGAAGTGGCATCCTCGCCTCTTCGACTGGCTTTTGTACAAGCTTGTCGACGTTTTAGACATGGATGAACTCCTCATTCTTCCACCGAGAGTGATCATGTCTGTAACATCCCGCTCCCCGAATACGTACTTAGTTGCGTATTCATATTTTCTGATCATATTTTTTTGATTTACTTCCTGTATTTGTATTGTATTATGAATTATTTATGTGATCGTTTTGCCGTGAATTCCGATTCGTGAACTCGGAGTCAGCCCCAGTCTGAACCGGGGGACCGGTCCTAGAGTGTTGTTCAATTTGGACTTTCTGGTATTCTGATTTGACCGAATTCAGTTTCAAATATCGTTTTCTAATATTTTAGATTTTCTATGATTTTCTAAAATTTTCCTGAATTAAAGTTGGAATTCTTCAAAACCGGTGTCGACCAATACCGCTGCTCGATTCTTGGATTTTTAATTTACAAACGGAGTTGAAATTCTAAAAACGGCTTTCCTATAACTTCTTAAAATCACATTTTCTATCTAAATACTTTTTCTGAGAATTTTCTAAATTTATCAAAATTCCCCTGGATTTAGTGTCGGCCAGTATTGCTGGTTGATTCCAAGAATTTTAGTTTATAATTGGAATCAAATTTCTAGATTCCGATATCATATTACTTCTTAAAATTATAAGTTCTCCTATCAGGCATTTTCTGAGAATTTTTAAATTTTATCAAAATCCGGTCGACCCGGTGTACACCAGTGTCAACGGTTGACTTCAGGATTTTTATTTTAAAAATGGGATTGAATTTCTAAAAATTGATTTCACCAAAAATCTTTATATAATATTTATTTTTTTGAGATTTTTTGGGAAGCTTTCCAAACTACTTCATTTTTAGACTTTTCCGGAGTTTTCGGTGTTTTCCCAAATACCGGATTTTATCCTGATATTTTACTTTTCTCTTTTTCCATTTTTCTCTCTCCTCGCTAGATGCGAGTTTCACCAACCTGGGTTCAACATTTAATGCAGGGATGCTCTCCATACTGCATTAATGCTTGTCCTGCAAGATCAATTCTGAAGCTTATCAACCATGCTTTCTTGTCTTTTCTGACTAATGCGACTTTCGCGTTTTCTACTGGACGCGGCTTTAATTTCCGCGTTTTGCTCTTTTTGGCCTAGACGCAAGTTGGGAGATGCGTTTGGGAGATGGAGACGCAAGTCTCATTATATATAAGAAATCCCAATGGCAAACTTGTAATTCCTCCAAACTTCTTTATATATAAACCCCCACTTTCTTTCTCTCTCTTTCATTATTCTTTCTTTCTTCTTCTTTGTTTCCAGCAGCCAGCAAGCAATGGCAGCACCCAAAAACGCAGCCATGCTCCCTCCTTTGGCCGGCCATTCTCCACCACTCTCCCCTCCATTTCCACCACCAACTCCTCCACCTTTTTCTCCTCCATCTCCTCCACCATCCCAACAACAACAACAACCATAACACCATCTACAATACCATCTTCTTCCTCCATTATCCACCAAATAACCCATTTCCACCACCACTTTCTCCACCATCTCCACCACCACATACTCCACCTTGGCCACCAACGACCATGTCATCTTCTTCTCCTCGTCGTGCTCTTTCTGACGAGCTATTGCTTCGCTCTCCGAAATTCCTTTTGCAAAACTCTAATTTTTCATTTCTAACTACACTTGCACCCCCACAATTTGCTTGGGCTTGGGCTACCGGATTCCGGCCGTCTCCGGCCGCCGCCGCCGGCCGCCGGCCATGGCCGGCTACCAACCCTTCCCTTCCCTTCTTTCCTTTCCTTCTTTCTTTCTTTTCCTTCTTTCTTTCCTTTCCTTTCCTTTCCTTTTCCTTTCTTTTTCTTCTCTGATTTTCCTCTCAAAACCTGCGTCCCTCTCTCCCCCCATCCATGCGTCTCTCATTTTCTCTTCCCCGCGTCTCTCTTTCTCTCTATTGATTGCTAGACGTGGAGTTCACCCCGCGTCTAGGCAATTCTTTAACGCGAATCTTCGCGTTCTTGACATTGTATAACGCGGCCTTCGCGTTCTTGCATCGACTCAACGTGGAGCTCATGCCCGCGTCTATGTTCTTCTCGTGATAACGCAACGCGGAACCCACGTCCGCGCCTGCGTTCTTCTCATGTTAAAACTTGAACGCGGGTCTCGAATCTCGCGTTTGTGGCATCTACGCGACGCGACTTCCACGTTTGTGACCCCCACGTCTCACTCTCAAACCCGCGTCCCCCTGTACATACTCTCTCTCCCTGTACACACTCTCCCTCCATGTACTTCTCTCTAGTTCTCTCTTTCTCTCTCCTCTCTCTCATTCTCTTTCTCTCTCTTGATTTTCTCCTCTCTCTATCACTTTCTCTTTAACGCGTTGATGCGTTGATTTTCTGGATTCCAGAGATCAGGAATTTCACCGTGTTTTCCAAGGATTTAGGCGAGTGTTCTCGCTTTCCTCTTGACTTTCCGGCTTCGTTGGATCGACTTGGTTGTCTTATGTATTTGTATCTGGAACTAACACCTTCTCTGCAGGTACCCTAACCTCTGGGTACAACCTTTGAGGTTTAAAGTCCTCTGGACTTTCTCTATGCTACGCCTGGTAGGTGGATCTAGCGTCAACACTTTACCGCTTACTCCGTTCGAGTGTAATTACCCCGTGAGCATGGCTTCCCGTGAGTAGTAGTATAGCGTTCATACGCTTACTGCGACACGTGTGTCTAGCTACGCTGTGAGTGGTAACTACGCCAAGCGTAATAGCATTTAGTGTTGTACATTATCTTCGTTCCAGCTTACTCAGCTCTGCTTGATTGTGCTCAGCTATTATTTTATCACTTGCCAAGTACACACTTGATATATTAACATTTGACATGCTTTTTCTTGATACCTATCATCTACATGCTAATACCTGACACCTGTCTATATCACTTGTCAACTGTTGTGTCATCACCTGACACCCGACTTGCTTCTACTTAACACTTGCTTCTTGTTATGACATGACTTATCACCTGCCCCCTAACATATTAATACTTGACCTGTGATTATCACATTTACGGGAATACTATACATGTTATCCTGCATTACATGCAGTACTTGAATCTTTTACTTATTATCCTGTATTATGTATACAGTGACTTGAATCTATAGTACTCATGTACTCCTGAACTCCTGATCATGTCTAGCACCTGCTATTCCCGTAAAATTTGATAACTACACAATAAATCATAAAAAGGAACAACTTGCATCGGGTCGGGGGAAACTTGCGGCTATCAATATATGTTCGTGTTTACAGTGGTACTAGGCATGTTGTGCAACTAAAACTTCCAGTCTGACCTGTGGGCCTCCAGGCCACCGAGGGGAGTGCTGGCTCCCTCCTTCCTGGTACCATCTTGATAAGGGCATTCTATAAGACCCTCCTGATCGCCTTGCGGCAGGTTCCGTCCACCAAGCAACGGAACAATCCTGGGCCGTGGTCCTGGGTATGTACGGGACCCACTGTAAACATTGTTCGTTGATACCCCGTTGGTTTCTAATAACAACCTTGCTTTACTCAGATATGGATATATGTGCGCTGGGACGCTAGTTCACATATCTAGATATCAGGGTAAGATAAGTAATAATAATAATAAAAGATGCCAGCTATGTATCCGTAGTATGCCTTGCCATGTTTGCTTGAATCGGATTTTACTTCGGATTTTCGGTTTTATGATTACTATCCTATACCTGTTCATATCCTGCCTTCTACTTGTATTCTATCCTGCCTGTCTCCTGCTCTTATGTGATCATACTATGAGTCTTCCCTGCTTGATATCATATGCTGTATATCTACTTGCTCCTGTATGCTTGTGCCCACGACACGATTTTCAATGCATGTTTATGATTCAGATTTATCAATACACTTGTGCTCATCTATGCTCGCCATCTGTCTTTCGCATCACTACTCGCCGGGGAGTTCTGACTCCTCTGGATCCTCATGTCCAGGTTATGGAGCTTGGAGCATGTGGATTCTCCAGTTATTGATCAGAGTGGCGCAGCGGTAGCGTGGATCTTCAGCAGACCGTCCAGAGCCCCATCCTTCCAGGCCCCCTTGTTCGGCTCTAGAGTTTTCCTGTTATGACTCTGAGCCTCCATTTGTACTATTCATACATGTATATCACCTTGTATTCTCGCATTTGCGCCTGTGGTGATGTAATATTATTGTAATATTTATCACTTCTTGTGATAACTTTGTAATTGTACTCATGTGTTGGAATGTATAATGCACCACGTGCTTTCGTACTCTGATTCTTGCCTGTACTGATGCTTAGCGTATATACGTGAGGGTAATTCTGACCGCGTATATACGTCGCAGTGACGTCTCCGTACCCGCCGGACCGGGGCGTTACAGGGTGGTATCAGAGCCTAGGCTCTCACATCCTCAGTACAACCAGCCGGTAAATTAATGGTAAAGAAATTTGCAACTGGAATGCATGAGTCATGGTTATACAATCCAACTGCAAGTACAAAGTTATCCATTCTCTCTTGATAATCTTACCCTTGAATTCTGAAGTTCTCCCATCCTTTCATACTTCAGTTTCTCGTTATTCTTGAACCAACTCGGACATGAAAAGACGGGAAAATCATAACGGTTCTGGTTCTTCTTAGAGTGGCCCTAATGGAGGAAGTGTTGATTTGAGATAATTTCTGCAAAATAGGATGAAAAACTAACAAGAACAGACGAAGGTCCCACACCAAGATTATTGGTCACACTCCGGGAACAGAAGCCAGGCAACATGTCGGATTTCAGGAAATTATAGCCGACAATCTTTTCGAACATGGAGAAGTCCTGGACGTATAGCAGTGGCTGGTGAATACGACAGATCTTCTGAAGGCAACTCGAATCCCTGACGAGAACTAAGTGGAAATGACCAAGATTCAGTTGAAAGATATGGCCAGGACGTGGTGGTTTGTAGAAGCAGCGAGACTGGAAAAGCCCATCACTTGGGACCAGTTCTCGAAAAATTTCTATGAGAAGATTCTTCTCTGTAATAGCTCAGAAAGAAATGAAAGGATGATTTATCAAATTGCAGTAAGAAAATTGAATTGTAAATAAGTACACTGTAAAATTCCTAAGGCATAGTCGGTCGGTATCTTACATGGTGGCTGACAAGGAGAACCGAGCAAGTAAGATTTTAGTGAGAACTGAAGATGAGGATCAAGATGTTTCTTATTCTCAAGCAGCCCAAGAAGTATTCTCAAGTTTTTTTGTCATCATCCAGGAAGTAGAACGGACCCGGAGAAGGAAGATCAGGATGAGATGTAGATGAAGTTGGCGAAGAGACCCTCTCAGTTGATGGAGGTTGAAGACTTAGACAGGCCTCTGGATGTCCCACTAGCTAAGCCATCCCTCCAACCTTGCCCTCAACATATGACATGTGGGTATTGTCTGAAGCCGGCACTACAACGCAACTGCCAGAAAGGTTATGAATTATGTCGTATACGGGTCCGGAGATTAGTTGAAAAGTAACTTTCTGTTCAAGAAGACAGAGAACATCGCACCGATCAGATCAACTCATCCAGTATCACCATTGGGAAGGAATCCAGGACCTACTAGCAGAATAACCTCGCTTTATCCCCAGCATCCAGCATGGAGTCATACACAAAAGAGACCAAGAGCTAGGGCACATAGTAGAAGGAGGCAAGCATATAATCTGACTGAAGAGGAAGACAGGATATTGATGGAGTGAGAACAGAAAAGGATGCTTAATATCTGAAAAAGGAACCCTGAAAGTACTGACCGTAACCATTGTCCCCATTCTTAGCATGTCCGGGAGTTGGTAAATTCTCTATATCATATCTTTCTCATTGCACTATCATCACGAACCTTAGTCCGTCCGTGTCTACCTCCCTATTTCATGATTCCTATCTCTTCTATTTTTACTATTCTGATTTTCATAATCCTTATGCCAACTTAAGATATGCGTAGACTAGTGAGGTAACAGCAGGGCAGATATGGTTCGTTCTCATTATGTTCTGGCATTCCTCGACTCTGGTACATCACATTGTCTTATATTGGACAGATCTTCGGCCTCGCATTATATTCTTGTATTTATGGATACATCACGGGAGATCAGTACATCAAGCGGAGTAGTCATCGCTCATATAATCAGATAGACTATACATGAGAAGTGTCTATATAAAGCAGTATCCAGATTCAGACCTTCTGTCAGACAGAGTTATGATATTTTCCATTTTATTTCTCCAATAGCGATCATAATTTCTTCGACCATGTTCATAGAACTCGGGTATTCTCAGAACTGGTCTGCAGTCAGGTTATTATTTAGAAGACAGCATTCGAGACTCGTTTCGGTTAATATGATTTCTTGATCGCGTTCTCAGAGCCACTAACTCCTGGCAGTCTTTATTGATTTGGTGGACCATAGGCTCCGCTAGCCTCGCCAAGCGAGGGTCGTGTTCTAGTCACCCGTGAACCTAACCGGGTGTGAGCTTCGCTGCACCCTGGAACTTAGCATTTAGTGTTGTGTTACACGCTGGCTTCGCCGCGTGAGCTTCGCCATATGCGAGTCTCGCAGAGCGTTAGCTTCGCCGCACCCTAATGCTTAACACCTGAGTTGTGCTACGCGATAGCTTCACCTAGGCTTGCTTTACCGTGGCTAGTTCCTTCAGTGCTTAGCACTCTAGCCTATTCCTCGGATTTCTTCTACCTAGCGTGTTTTCATTGATCCGCTAAACAAGGTTTTATCGCTGTATTTGAGCTATCGCCACGATCCTTATGAATGATCCACTCGGCCAATCTTGCAGGGCCCAGGTATCTTAAACATGTCTCATCTGCAGTCGGGTTATCATTCAGAAGTCAGTATTTAGAATTCTTCAGGGTTATTCTATATTCTTGGCTATGTCTTTCAGAGTTAGCAACGCCTAGTATACAGAAATTCTTAATTATTGGTCTTCTTGATTCATACTCGGTATTATCAGAGTTTTCCTTACCTTAGGTATTCTGGTCTAATCTCGAGAAATTAGTATGTATGCAGCACATCAGTGATTCTACTGCAGAAGGACAACATCTTGCCATGCAGGATTTTATATTTATGGATTTCAGCACTCCAGATTTCTATGGATTTCATCAGCTTTGGTTCACAGTCTGATTGAAGTATTATTGATTATCTCACCAAGTTATCTCACTTTATATTATTCAGAATGAGTTAGTCTTTTGAAGTTCTGACAGTGTTCTTTTATAAGTAGACATCAGATCAGTATTATGATGGCACCGTCAGAGGATGTATATATACGGCAGAAGGGCAGAGATGTCTCAGTCCTAAGTTTATCGTTTAGTCGATTTGGGAGAACGGCTCATAGTTATTCATATCTTGATGGGCATAATCCTCATTCCTATCCTTTCTGTGTTCATCTTCCCCTTATCGAAATTGCGAGGACGCAATTTTTTATAAGGTGGATGGAGTGTAACACCCTGCTCCCCGAATACGTACTTAGTTGCGTATTCATATTTTTTTGATTTACTTTCTGTATTTGTATTGCATTATGAATTATTTATGTGATCGTTTTGCCGTGGATTCAGATTCGTGAACTCGGAGTCAGCCCTAGTCTGAACCGGGGGACCGGTCCTAGAGTGTTGCTCGATTTGGACTTTCTGGTATTCTGATTTGACTGAATTCAGTTTCAAATATCATTTTCTAATATTTTAGATTTTCTATGATTTTTGAAATTTTCCTGAATTAAAGTTAGAATTCTTTAAAACCGGTGTCGACCAATACAGCTGCTCGATTCTCGGATTTTTAATTTACAAAGGGAGTTGAAATTCTAAAAATGGCTTTCCTATAACTTCTTAAAATCGAATTTTCTATCTTAATACTTTTTCTGAGAATTTTCTAAATTTATCAAAATTCCCCTGGATTTGGTGTCGGCCAGTATCGCTGGTTGATTCCAGGAATTTTAGTTTATAATTGGAATCAAATTTCTAGATTCTGATTTCATATTACTTCTTAGAATTATAATTTCTCCTTTTAGGCATTTTCTGAGATTTTTCAGATTTTATCAAAATCCGGCCGACCTGGTGTAGACCGGTGTCAACCGTTGACTTCAGGATTTTTATTTTGAAAATGGGATTGAATTTTTGAAAATTGATTTCACCAAAAATCTTTATATAATATTTATTATTTTTAAAAATTTTTGGGAAGCTTTCCAAACTACTTCATTTTTGGATTTTCCGGAGTTTTCAGTGTTTTCCCAGATACCAGATTTTATCCAGTTATTTTATTTTTCTCTTTTTTCATTTTTCTCTCTCCTCGTTAAACGCGAGTTTCACCAACCTGGGTTCAACATTTAATGCAGGGATGCTCTCCATACTGCATTTAATGCTTGTCCTGCAAGATCAATTCTGAATCTTATCAACCATGCTTTCTTGTCTTTTCTGACTAACGCGACTTTCGCGTTTTCTGCTGGACGCGGCTTTAATTTCCGCGTTTGGCTCTTTTTGGCCTAGACGCAAGTTTGGGAGATGCGTTTGGGAGATGGAGACGCAAGTCTCATTATATATAAGAAATCCCAATGGCAAACTTGTAATTCCTCCAAACTTCTTTATATATAAACCCCCACTTTCTTTCTCTCTTTCAATATTTTTCTTTCTTCTTCTTTGTTTCCAGCAGCCAGCAAGCAATGGCAGCACCCAAAAATGCAGCCATGCTCCCTCCTTTGGCCGGCCATTCTCCACCACTCTCCCTCCATTTCCACCACCAACTCCTCCACCTTTTTCTCCTCCATCTCCTCCACCATCCCAACAACAACAACTATAACACCATCTGCAATACCATCTTCTTCCTCCATTATCCACCAAAATAACCCATTTTCACCACCACTTTCTCCACCATCTCCACCACCACATACTCCACCTTGGCCACCAATGACCATGTCATCTTCTTCTCCTCGTCGTGCTCTTTCCGACGAGCTATTGCTTCGCTCTCCGAAATTCCTTTCGCAAAACTCCAATTTTTCATTTTTAACTACACTTGCACCCCCACAATTTGCTTGGGCTTGGGCTACCGGATTCCAGCCGTCTCTGGCCACTTCCGGCCGCCGCCGGCGACCACCGGCCATGGCCGGCTACCAACCCCCTTCCCTTCCCTTCTTTCCTTTCCTTCTTTCTTTCTTTTCCTTCTTTCTTTCCTTTCCTTTCCTTTCCTTTTCCTTCCTTTTCTTCTCTGATTTTCCTCCCAAAACCTGCGTCCCTCTCTCCCCCATCCATGCGTCTCTCATTTTCTCTTTCCTTGCGTCTCTCTCTTTCTCTATGTTGATTGCTAGACGCGGAGTTCACCCCACGTCTAGGCAATTCCTTAACGCGAATCTTCGCGTTCTTGAGATTGTATAACGCGGCCTTCGCTTTCTTGCATCGACGCAACGCGGAGCCCATGCCCGTGTCTGTGTTCTTCTCGTGATAACGCGACGCGGAACCCACGTCCGCGCCCGCGTTCTTCTCATGTTATAACTTGAATGCGGGTCTCGAACCTCACGTTTGTGGCATCTACGCAACGCGACTCCCGCGTCTGCGACCCCCGCGTCTCACTCTCAAACCCGCGTCCCCCTGTAATACTCTCTCTCCCTGTACACACTCTCTCTCCATGTACTTCTCTCTCTAGTTCTCTCTCTCTCTCCTCTCTCTCATTCTCTTTCTCTTTCTTGATTTTCTCCTCTCTCTATCACTTTCTCTTTAACGCATTGACGTGTTGATTTTCTGGATTTCCGAGATCAGAGATTTCACCATGTTTTTCAAGGATTTAGGCGAGTGTTCTCGCTTTCCTCTTGACTTTCTGGCTTCGTTAGATCGACTTGGTTGTCTTATGTATTTGTATCTGGAACTAACACCTTCTCTGCAGGTACCCTAACCTCTGGGTACAACTTTTGAGGTTTAAAGTCCTTTGGACTTTCTCTATGCTACGCCTGGTAGGTGGATCTAGCGTCAACACTTTACGGCTTACTCCGTTCGAGTGTAATTACCCCGTGAGCATGGCTTCCCGTGAGTAGTAATATAGCGTTCATACGCTTACTGCGACACGTGTGTCTAGCTACGCTGCGAGTGGTAACCACGCCGAGCGTGATAGCATTTAGTGTTGTACATTAGCTTCGCTCCAGCTTGCTCAGCTCTGCTTGATTGTGCTCAGCTGTTATTTTATCACTTGCCAAGTACACACTTGATATATTAACACTTGACATGCTTTTGCTTGATACCTATCATCTACATGCTAATACGTGACACCTGTCTATATCACTTGTCAACTGTTGTGTCATCAGCTAACACCTGACTTGCTTCTACTTAACACTTGCTTCTTGCTATGACATGACTTATCACCTGCCCCCTGACATATTAATACTTGACCTGTGATTATCACATTTACGGGAATACTATACTTGTTATCCTGCATTACATGCAGTGACTTGAATCTTGTACTTGTTATCCTGTATTATATATACAGTGACCTGAATCTATAGTACTCATGTACTCCTGAACTCCTGATCATGTCTTGCACCTGCTATTCCCGTAAAATTTGATAACTACACAATAAATCATAAAAAGAAACAACTTGCATCGGGTTGGGGGAAACTTGCGGCTATCAATATATGTTCGTGTTTACAGTGGTACTAGGCATGTTGTGCAACTAAAACTTCCGGTCTGACCTGTGGGCCTCCAGGCGACCGAGGGGAGTGCTGGCTCCCTCCTTCCTGGTACCATCTTGATAAGGGCATTCTATAAGACCCTCCTGATCGCCTTGCGGCAGGTTCCGTCCACCAAGCAACGGAACAATCCTAGGCCGTGGTCCCGGGTATGTACGGGACCCACTGTAAACATTGTTCGTTGATACCCCCGTTGGTTTCCAATAACAACCTTGCTTTACTCAGATGTGGATATATGTGCGCTGGGACGCTAGTTCACATATCTAGACATCAGGGTAAGACGAGTAATAATAATAATAATAAAAGATGCCAGCTATGTATCCGTAGTATGCCTTGCCATGTTTGCTTGTATCGGATTTTACTTTGGATTTCCGGTTTTATGATTACTATATTATACGTGTTCATATCCTGCCTTCTACTTGCATTCTATCCCGCCTGTCTCCTGCTCTTTCTGATCATACTATGAGTCTTCCCTGCTTGATATCATATGTTGTATCTACATGCTCCTGTATGCTTGTGCCCACGACACGGTTTTCAATTCATGTTTATAATTCAGATTTATCAATACACTTGTGCTCATCTATGCTCGCCATCTGGCTTTCGCATCACTACTCGCCGGGGAGTTCTGACTCCTCTGGATCCTCGTGTCAGGTCATGGAGTTTGGAGCATGTAGATTCTCCCAGTTATTGATCAGAGTGGCGCAGCGGTAACGTGGATCTTCAGCAGACCGTCCAGAGCCCCATCCTTCCGGGCCCCCTTGTTCGGCTCTAGAGTTTTCCTGTTATGACTCTGAGCCTCTGTTTGTACTATTCATACATGTATATCACCTTGTATTCTCGCATTTGCGCCTGTTGGTGATGTAATATTATTGTAATATTTATCACTTCCTGTGATAACTTTGTAATTGTACTCATGTGTTGGAATGTATAATACACCACGTGCTTCCGTACTCTGATTCTTACCTGTACTGATGCTTAGCGTATATACGTGAGAGTAATTCCGACCTGCGTATATACGTCGCAGTGACGTCTCCGTACCCGCCGGACCGGGGCTTTACAATGTCTATCTTTCGTACAGGGATGAGGCAACACTATTAGAAGTCTGTTAAATTACATTGAAAATTTGCATCAAATTTGGTCATTTTCCATCGAAAATTTTACTGTTGCGTCAAATTTTTACGTCGAAAAGTGTCGACTCAAAAACCCTCAACGCAAAGTTTGCGTCAAATATTCAATGCGATATGTAAATATTGCGTCAAAAATTCAGCGCAAATTATATTTCCCAGAATTATATAATTTCTATGAAATATAAATATTGCATTGAAAATTTGACACAATATTTACATATTGTGTCCAATATTCGACACAAAATGACCAAAAAAATAAATTACAAAATTATGATTTGCGGTGAAATTTGACACAAAATATGTAATTATAATTTATTTAATTGTCAATAGTTGCGTCGAATAAAGAAATTCGACGCAATTTGTCAGTTTCTAGAATTACGCGAATTTTGAAAATTTTTGGTTTAAAAATACACTGAATGTCCTATAATTGCGTCAGAAATTTACATTTTTTATGCTATTTGTGGTCTAATCCCAGAATTATGCAAAATTTCAAATTTTTGTTGTAAAAATACAATAAACGTCCAATAGTTGCATCGAATATGGTATTTTTGATGCAATTATAGGGCATTGTTGTGTGGAAACTGTTATTTTCAACGCAATTATAGGACAAGGTTTTGTCGAAAAAAAATTTTGACACAATTTGTGGACATTTTTTTTAAACTATAGCACACTGGCATACAAACATACATTTATAATCTCAACAAACATCCACCATGAATTTATAATCTCAACCAAACATCGTCAACCAAACATCGTCGACCAATCTCACCAAACATGCATGCATACATACATAACCAAACACACATCAACCGTACATTTATAAATGAAACATAAACAAATATAAATATCAATATGTATAAGAATCTCAACCATAACCATACATTTATAATCTCACCAGCCATATCAATATGTATAAGAATAAAAAATAGAAGTCAGAATCCAAGTAAATCCAAGTAATCTCAACCATAAGCATATCACCCAATCTCACCTAAGTCTCGTCGTCGTCCCTGCTAGCATTGACGTCACCCCCACTGCTAGGTTACTCGGCGCTTTGTTGACTCGCAATTAACTGAGTCATAAACTGTTGCACCTCTCTCTGAGCAACCTCCAAACTGGCGATCCTCAGACGATCAGCCTTCAACTGCTACCTCATTGCCTCTAACTCCTGCCTTATGGCGATTAGTCTACGATATTGCACTTTTATATCACATTTTCCTACCGATTTACGAATAAAATATTATTTCTAACTGTGTTTTGGTATCTTTTGCAGATAATCAAGACTAGAAGGGTAAAAGGATAATAAGAGCTTAATTAAGCCCTTTTTCAGGTAATTAAATCCGAATTTCTTGGAGGCCAAGCTAGAGAGTTTCTAAAAGATACATTGAATTTAGATGTTTGCAGGTGTCTGACAAAAATCTGGACCCAAATAACCGAATCTAAGTATATCTGGAAGGTCCCCGAAGCAAGGCGAAGTCGCTCACCAAAACTAGGGACCTAAGTCCCTGGTTTTGCCGCAACAGCAATATTGGCGAGCCACGCATCGTTTTTCATCGCATGACCTTGTCTCATCTTCTAGAAGCTTCTTTTGCCTATATATATCCCTGCAGAGACCTGAAACGAAAGCAGATTGAGAAATAGGCTAGGTTTTCTCTCTTTTAGTGTAGGTTAGTGTAGGTATTCTTCTTTTCTTTTCTTCCTTTTGTATTTTCATTTCGTTTTTAGATCTTGTATTAAGGCTGAGAGATTCAGAGAGAGAAAGAGAGAGATTGATGTAATAGATAGTGACAATCTATGTAAAGGTGTCTCCTTTCTGCTCTATTATAATCTTCTCCATCTTTCTAATTTTTTTCTCATGGCAATCTAACTACAACCACTAACTATCTAACCTCTTACTTGATAATCCACATGAATCTAATAGTCTCTAAAAGACCTTACTTTTGCAAGAGCCATTGATGGCTCATAATGATAGAGTCTAACATCCTAACATTCTAACATCTAACCACTAACAAGCTAACTTGCAATGCTAACTTTATTTCATGCTCACCTCTAATTAGTTTTGATGATTTAATAGTAGCTTGCATTTTAATTGTGTGGTTTGGATGTGTTTGAGTGTGGAAGAACAGTCTTATGTTCCATGCTTTGTATCGTCTCTTGAAGCCAAGGACTAGTGATGGCCAAGAATCCATGTGAGACAACTATCATTAAGAGGTTAGCATAGTTAGTGGAGCAATTAGTAGTTAGTAGCCATGAGTTTTCTTTTTACTTTATTTTAAAAATAATTTTCTAAATCTTTTAATCACTCTCCTATCGTTATTTTCACCATCCTCTTAGTTCATTCTTGTTTTCATCTTCTTCACTATTGTTTTTATTTTCTTACCACAAGTTTCATCTTCTCTTTTCTATTTTGTTTTCAAACCCACTTCTTAAATCACTTCGTCTTTTACTTCATCTTTATTGCTTTTATTTTACCGACTCCACAACCACTTCTCTTTTATTTTCACATCGCTGTTTTATCACCTTCTCCACCTATCACTTTCAGATTTTTTTTCTTTATTTTATTTTTCTCATTTTTTTAACAAAGAAGAATTGTTAACAATCGACGTGAATAAAAACTGTTGATGCTTCTATCGCCTCCCATCCCTGTGATTCGACCCGTTGAGCAATGCTTTAACGGAGGTATCATGGGAACGTTAGCACACAAACGCTTTTACACTGATTTAATAAAATACCCATTTTTCAAGTGCTTGATTTCGTCCCGATCAAATTTTGGCTCCATTGCTAGGGACGGGAATGGTTTTGATTTCACATTTTTGTTAACATTTTCTTCTCTGTTATGGTGTGTAGGGTAATAATTACAGAAACTGAATATTATAGAAAGCTAAGCTTGCTTGCATCTCCCAGCCCAAGAAAGCAGGGAGTTGTTGCTTAAACATTTGCCACGGAAACTCATAAAAGGTCGCGAAAACGCAGCACATTTTTAAGATCTTGGCCTTATATTTTACAGGCTACTTCTAAATTGCATATATCTGTGATTTCTGCTATTTAATTTCTGCTTTGATTGCCTACACACTATAATTAAGTAAAAACTAAAATATGGTAATTGGAAGCTTTTAAAACGGTTTAGACATTGGCATTTATGCACGTGTCACTTTAATTCCAATAACTGTATTTTGTTCTGTTGTTGTGAGATGGACTGAGGTGTACATATGGCATTGCATATAGCATAGGACAAACACGTGGGTTATTTACACGCTGTGTGTTATTCTTTTCTATATTGCACATTTGTACAAATTGAACTTAAGGACAAAATCTAATACAAGATAAGGTGGGGATTTCATCACCCTTCCTTAGCCCAAAAATCACCTCCCCACTCACACAGGATCTAATAAAAATTGATAAACGTTGGCCCTGTAGGATCTAAAAATTATGTCAACACAAACACTAAAACAAAGATGAATAGCGTTAAATAAAAAAACTTGCAAGAAAGGAAATAAATCACAAAAAAAAATACAAACGCAAACACAAGAGATTTTATCCTGATTCGGTCCTCATGACCTATATCAGTTCTCAAGCAACCCGCTTGAGATTTTTCTTATCCTGATTTTGTACACCCAAAATCAACTCCTTATACACCACTTGACAAAATAACCTTTGCCAAATCCGTACAACTCTTCTCAACACCAAGAAGACAATTTTCTTGTGCACCTCTTCTCAACACCAAGAAGATAACCTTGTACAATTCTTTTCTTTGAGTTATTATAAAATATCCTATAAGCCTTGAAACTTATATGTGATCGTGAACAAGGACTCTTATAGGTGGACTTTCAGAATTTTTCACAATAGCATTGGAATTGTGTGAAGAAATGAAAGTGGAAACTAGTTTTCTAAAAAATAGAATTTTTCAACAGAGTTTGGATAGAAAACTATGATTTTGAATAGGTGTAAACATCCTAGGACAACATTCCTATTTATAGCTGAAATCAATGGTCAGTTAGGGAAGTTATCAAGTCAAATTTGAATATCAAAACGTTGGATAAAATACCAGAAATCAATAACTGTTTAACAGTCAAAAACTGTTATTAGTCGACTAAGGTATGGAGGGTAGTCGATTAGGTATGATATTTTGCCTGGGTTAGTCAACTAGTCAAAGAAGCAAGTCGACTACATCAAGACTGATACAAATGATAAGTTTCTGAAAACTATAATTAGTCGACTAGCAGAAAGGATTAGTCGACTACAACTTGGATTAGTCGACTAGCAGTGTAGGTAAGTCGACTAATACTGCTAACAGTCAAGAAACAAAAAGTTAATATGTATCTATGGGAAGACTTAGTCGACTACGTAAGGGGTAAGTCGACTATAGGATATATAAGTCGACTAGAGTTGGGTATAAGTCGACTATATGACTAAATTTTGTGTGTTCAAGGCTTTTAACATTCTATAAAAAAATACACAAAAATAGCCAATATCCTTGATTAGTCTTGAGCACTTAGAACTCATCATATGCTTTTGAGATGAGCTCCAATGCATCTGCATCACAAATGTTATCATCAAAATCAAAGTTCTAACATTCTCCCCCTTTTTGATGATGACAAGTAGTGTGCACAAAAACTCCCCCTGCAGAGAATATGTTATAATAAAAAATTGTTCTCTCCCTGCAAAGAACAGGTTATAACAAATATAGAAAATAAGCGTTCTCCCCCTGCAAAAAATATATCATGACATATATACATATATATTTTGCATTATCAAGTATTTAGAATAACTATTAGCAAGTATCCATTTTTTTTATAAGGTACCTATAAGATAAACATTGTTAATGGTACCAATCATAACATAATTAAGACATTAACCTTTTGGAACCCAAACCCAATTTGAATTTGGTTTCCATTTGTTAGTATAAATATAACCACAAGAATTACATACATGATGTATATATGATGCAATATAAGTATTTTTGTCTACAATACTTAAATTTTTAGGAATCCATATATATTTTTTCTTAATTCGTTTTGAAATATTAGTATTTCTTTTCACAAAAGAATTATATGGATTATGATTCTTTTCATAAACATATATAGATTTATGATTTGAAAAACCAAGACCAGCATGTGTAGATTTTTCAAACTTATCTTTTGAAAATCTAATACCAAAATGATTATTTGAAATCTTTTGATAAGATAATAAATCATTTAGATTTTCTTTTCCTTTATTAAATTTTGTCACATTTTTCAAAATTTCTTCATACTTAATTTTGAAACTTGACATTTCTTTATCTAAAATTGAAATTCTAGAATTTAAATAAATAGTTTCTCTTTTAAGCAAAATATTCTCTTTTAAGAAATTCTCATTATCCTTTTTCAATGATGATATAATTTTTTCAAAGTCATTCTTTTGAGAATTTACAAAAGAAATTTGAGAAATATAAACAGAATTTTCTTTGTTGAGTCTTTCATTTTCCTTTAACAAAACTTTATTTTTAATCTTTTCATTCTTAAGATCATCATATAATTCATGAAATGCATTTAATAGTTCTGTATATTGTACCTCATTTTCTTCTTGAGCCATAAAACAAACATTGACATGCTCAGTGGCTTCTTCTTCATCTGAGAAAGATGAATCACTATTCTCCCATGATGTTTGATAATCTTTCTTCTTTTTGAACTTTTTTCTCTTGAATTTCTCTTTATTTTTGAGCAATGGGCAATCCTTCTTCATATGACATGTTTTATTACAATTAAAACATGTAGGATTAAACTTACCTTATTTCAAGAACTTTCTGAATTTTCTTGAGAGCGTTGCCATCTCCTCTTCATCATCATCTTTATCTTCCATATCTGAGAATGTATGGAATGCAAGTACTTTCTTCTTTGATTGAAGTTGTTGTTCATCTTTCTTCCGATTTTCAAGTTGCACTTCATATGCCATTAAATTACTAATAAAGTTTTCTAATGACATTGTTGAGAGATCATTTGCTTCTTCTATTGCAGTAGTTTTTTTCTCCCAGTCTGATGTGAGTCACGAAGAACCTTTCTATCTTTTTTCACTTGAGTGTATTCCTTTCCAAGGGATACTAAGGAATTTGTAATGTCGGTGAACTTTGTAATTATTTCTAAAATTATTTCGTTCTCCTTCATTTTGAAGAGTTCAAACCTGTGAAAAAGAACAGAAATTTTAGATTCTTTAACTTTATTAGTAACTTCATGGGTTACCTGTAGAATCTGTCATATTTGATTTGCAGATCTGGCCGTTGATACGCGATTGAATTCTTCTTTGTTTAAGGCACAGAAAAGCACGTTCATTGCTTTGACATCTAGATTTGCAGACTTCTTCTGTTCTTCACTCCACACGTTGTATTTGGTGGTCGGCTTGGTGTATGGTGCTTCTACTATATTCTATAGTTCATAGTTGAGTGATTGCAAGTAGATCTTCATTCTACACTTCCAGTAGTTGTAATTTGATCCATCAAATAGTGGTGGACGTTGTGTAGAATGTCCTCTGAATTGCGATGAAGGAAACTCCGTTGCCATCCTTGTATGTAAGGTGTTAATAGTGTATGCCGGGCTCTGATACCAATTGTAGAATCTAAAATTATGTCAACACAAACACTAAAATAAAGATGAATAGCGTTAAATAAAATAACTTGCAAGAAAGAAAATAAATCTCAGAAAATATGCAAACACAACACAAGAGATTTTATCCTGATTCGATCCTTGTGACCTACATCCAGTCCCCAAGCAACCTGCTTGAGATTTTTCTTATCTTGATTTTGTACACCCAAAATCAACTCCTTGTACACCACTTGACAAAACAACCTTTGTCAAATCCGTACAACTCTTCTCTACACCAAGAAGACAATTTCCTTGTACACCTCTTCTCAACACCAAGAAGATAATCTTGTACAATTCTTCTCTTTGAATAATTACAAAATATCATATAAGCCTTAAAACTTGTATGTGATCGTGAACAAAGACTCTTATAGGTGGACTCTTAGAATTCTTCACAATAGGATTGGAATTGTGTGAAGAAATGAAAGGGAAATCTAGTTTTCTGGAAAACAGAATTTTTTAACTAAGTTTGGACAGAAAACTATGATTTTGAATTAGTGTAAACATCCTAGGACAACATCCCTATTTATAACTGAAATTAATGGTCAGTTAGAAAAGTTATCAAGTCAAATTTGAATATCAGAACGTTGGATAAAACACCAGAAATTAATAACTGTTTAACAGTCAAAAACTGTTATTAGTCGACTAGGGTATGGAGGGTAGTCGATTAGGATATGATATTTTTTCTGGGTTAGTCGACTAGTCACGAAAACAAGTCGACTACATCAAGACTGATACAGATAATAAGTTTCTGAAAACTATAATTAGTCGACCAGCAGAAAGGATTAGTCAACTACAACTTGGATTAGTCGACTAGCAGTGTAGGTAAGTCGACTAATACTGCTAATAGTCAAGAAATAGAAAGTTGATATATATATCTGTGAAAAGACTTAGTTGACTACATAAAGGGGTAAGTCGACTATAGGATACATAAGTCGACTAGACTTGGGTATAAGTCGACTATATGACTAAATTGTGTGTGTGTTCAAGGCTTTTAGCATTCTATAAAAAAATACACAAAAATAGCCAATATCCTTGAGTAGTCTTGAGCACTTAGAACTCATCATAAGCTTTTAGAATAGAGCTCCAATGCATCTGCATCACAAATGTTATCATCAAAATCAAAGTTCCAATAGGCCCCTGGGGACATCTCGGACTCATTAAGAGATTGACCGAGGGTGGAACTTGTTTTGAATTTTACTCTTGTGAAATCAGTGTCTAAGGTTGAGAATTAAGAGGTTACGCCTCGAAGATACTGTGGTTTGACATAATTAAGGCCGGTTTCTTATGCACGGATACCTCCCACCGTATTTTGCCCCTACCTGGCCTATTAGCTTGTGGTCAGATTCATACAACAATCTCCCTCGGGTAATCGACCAAATAGGAGTCGTCTAGGTCTAGGTCAACCTTAGTATAGGCTTGGTTTTGATTTTTTCTTTTCTTTTTGTTTGTTGCTTGCTTTTTTTTGTTTTGTGATTGTTTGTGAAATGGAATTCAACAATAACAATTTTTTCAATCCTAATATGAATCCATATTTCACACCGACCCCATTTGATTTAGATAATTCTAACCCGACTTTTTATAATATGAACCAACCAAATACACCGGGTTGGACTTATCTGAATCAATACAACCTATACCCCCAATCTTATGACTATAATTTCCAAAATAATTACAACTCTTCACAGAGTCAATGGGGATTCACCTCCCATGAGTCAAATTTTCAACCTCCTTATCTACCTTGTCCATAATTTTCACAATATTCATTCCCCAATTTTGCTTCCTATACTTCTTTTCTAAACCAACCCATTAAAGAAAAATCTGAGTTAGAAAAATGTATAGAAGCTGTACAAGCCATGCTTGAGTTCCAATAAAAGAAGCTCAATTCACTAATTTCACAATATTTTCATGATTCATACTTAGTTTCACCTAATTAAGATGAACAACCATCTGCCCTGAAAACGAGTATAGAATGCTTTCGTGAGTCTGAGCTTCTATCTCAAAACATGTTGGACTTACACTCTTCACAAAATTTTCAAAACCAAGATTCTTACATTCTTTTTCTAGAACATCCACTAGAAGAAAAATCAGATCTAGAAAAGAATATAAAAATCTAGCAGGAGTCCGCGCTACGATTCCAAAATCTTCTGCCCAGTCTATCAATAGGTTGGAAACACAATTGAGTCAATTGGTCAATATTTATAGGAATAAGGAAACTCTCTCTTATCAACCTTTGACCAATTCAGATATCTCTAACTCTATTGATTTGACCCAGAACTCTTATTATTTTGGAAACTAAGATTCAATTTCAGCACACCCATTTGAAGTTGTCAACATCAAATTCTTGAGAATTACATTGACATATTGGCAAGTTATCCCTTTCCTTAAATTGAACTTGAGAATGAATGTGATCATGAACCTCAACTTAGAAATTCAATTCCACTTCTTGATTCAATATTGACTCCGATATCTTTACCTCACTTCAATCTTTTTCCCGAGTCAACATATGATCCTGTGCCAATCCATCGTAAAATTGAATCACCAATTTTTTTATGATTAACTCATACTTTTGAATGTCCCATTGACAAATTGGCAAGTTTTCCTTTTAAAGAAATTGAACTCAAAGAAGAATGTGACTTCAATCCTCAAATTTGTGATCCAGTCCAACTTTCTGAATCAATATTGACTCCTATTTTGCTATCTGATTTAAGCAATATTTTAGAGTCAGTTTTGATCCCATACCTGTCATTCTTGAACTTGAATCACCTATCTTAGAAAGTCACATTCCATTATGAGAAAATGAATGTAGACTTGAATTTTAACTTCTTGATTTGGATCCGATTCCTGAACCAATATTGACCCCTGAACCTTTACTTGACTTAAGTCAAATTTCTGAGTCAGTATTAGTTCATGTGCTTCCTAAGTTCAAATCAATCATTCCATCTTTTCATACTCCATTTTGAGACAAGGATGTTGATAATAATAACTCCAAAATTATTTTAAAAATTTGAAAATTAGATGGGATAAAATTCTTAATAAAAATCATCCATATTTACACCATAATAATGGGTTAAATTATAGAGGTTTCTGGTGGGTTCCTAAGAACTCAACGTAAATTGGATTTGGCCGCATTTCGTGAACCAATCAGACCACCCCCGGAACCACCACCTTAAGATAAGTTTTTCTTCCCTCTCTATTTATTTCATGCATACATACATTCACGATGCATTGACGACAATGCATAAGATAAGTGTGGGGAGGGTTTACTGACATAGAGTTTTTAGATTTTTTTTATTTTTCACTTTTTTAGGATATTCTTAGAATTTTTTTTTGTATAGGAATTTTCTCTTTCTTTAAAAACTTTTTGAAACAAGAGACAAAATTTTGATCTATTTTTAAGAAAATTAGGAAGATTGTAGAAATTAAGAAAGCCTTAATTTTGACATCTTAAACCTAGTCGAAATAATGGATCTTGTTTAAAATTATAGGAGTAATAAAGATTGGAGAGATAATTTTATCTTGAATTTTTTGCCTTAGAAAGTGTGCACTTCACACTTACACAATTTTTAGGATGAAAACAAAGACCTCAAATGCCATAGAGCAAATAAAAAGATAAAATCATATAGTATATATGAATAAAAAAATACTTATTAAGCTGGATAACTATGTCTCAAGAAACATGATTATTCACGCCTAACGGTGGTCATAAGAAACAAATAATCCCCCCTTAGTTTTGTGGCCTTCTTTACTCGAGTCCTTAAAGCCGAGGGATGTTTTCTCATCTGGTACCCTCAGACTGTCTGATCTCGGAGTCATCAGTACAAGGGTCGCTACATGGGTAAATTAGAAAGCCTAAGAAAACTAAGGGAAGAATATATATATATATATATATATAATATATATATATATATATATATATATATATATATATATATATATATATATATATATATATATATATAAATGGCTTGATGGTTAGAGTTGAAACCCAGAAATCTCCACTATCACAAAGTGCATATTATCTACATTTTATGAAGAATAAAATATTCAATTCAATTTTGAATTCTTACCTTAATTGAAGACAAGGTCTTGCATAGAGATTAAGTTTAAGGGAGAATAATTTTTGGTGGACATATGATCTTAGATCGCTTATATTTTTGCAAAAAATAATTTCGAAAACTTGTCTCTCTTTCAAAATGCATTTTCAAAACACTAACATTTATTCCCTTTCTTTATGCATTTTGTGGGTGCAATCCGCTAAAAACCCTCAGGAGACAACACTCCTCCTCTAGGAGAAATTTAGAGGTTTAACAACTTGTTGCACACGCTCAGTGCAATCGCGTAAAGTGGTGTAATAATATTTGTAGTATAGTTTTTCTTTTTCTTGTTTTGCTCGGGACGAGCAAAAGTAAGTATGGGGATGTGATTAGTCTACGATATTACACTTTTATATCACATTTCCCTACCGATTTATGAATAAAATATTATTTATAACTGTGTTTTGGTCTCTTTTGTAGATAATCAAGACTAGAAGGGCAAAAAGATAATAAGAACTTAATTAAACCCATTTTAGGGTAATTAAATCCAGATTTCTTGGAGGCTAAGCTAGAGTGTTTGTAGAAGATATATTGAATTTAGATGTTGGCGGGTGTCTGACAAAAATCTGGGCCCAACAACTGAATCCAAGCATATCCGGAAGGTCCCCGAAGCAAAGCGAAGTTGCTCGCCAAAACTAGGGACCTAAGTCTCTAGTTTTGCTACCGTTGAAATATTGGCGAGTCACGTGTCAATTTTCGACACGTGGCCTCGTCTCGTCTTCTAGAAGCTCCTTTTGCCTATATATATCCCTGCAGAGACCTAAAACCGAAAGCAGATTGAGAAATAGGGTAGATTTTCTCTTTTAGTGTAGGTTAGTGCAGGTGTTCTTCTTTTCTTTTCTTTTCTTTTCTTTTGTATTTTCATTTCATTTTTAGATCATGTATTAGGGTTGAGAGATTCACAGAGAGAGAGAGATTGATGTAATAGATGGTGACAATCTATGTAAAGGTGTCTCTTTTTTTTTCATTGTAATATTCTCCATCTTCTACATGATGCTTAGCTAATTTTCTTCTCATGGCAATTCAACTACTAACCATTAACTATCTAACCTCTTACTTTATAATCCACATGAATCTAATAGGCTCTACAAGACCTTACTTTTGTAAGAGCCATTGATGGCTCATGATGATGGATTCTAACATTCTAACATTCTAACATCTAACCACTAACAAGCTAACTTGCAATGCTAATTTTATTTCAGCTCACCTCTAATTGGCTTTGATGATTTAATAGTAGCTTGCATTTCGATTGTATGGTTTGGATGTGTTTGAATGTGGAAGAACAATCTTATATGTCATACTTTGTATCGTCTCTTGAAGCCAAGGACTATTGATGACCAAGAATCCATGTGAGACAACTATCGCTAAGAGGTTAGCATGGTTAGTGGAGCAATAGTAGTTAGTAGCCATGAGTTTTGTTTTTACTTTGTTTTAAAAATAATTTCCTAAATCTTTTATTCACTCTCCTATCGTTGTTTTCATCATCTTCTTAGTTCATCCTTGTTTTCATCTTCTTCACCATTGTTTTTATTTTCTTTACTACAAGTTTCATCTTCTCTTTTCTATTTTGTTTTCAAATCCACTTCTTAAATCACTTTGCCTTTCACTTCACCGTTATTGCTTTTATTTTACCGACTCCATAACCACTTCTCTTTTATTTTCACATCGTCGTTTTATCGCCTTCTCCACCTATCACTTTTAGATTTATTTTCTTTATTTTCTTTTTCTCATTCTTTTAACAAAGAAGAATTGTTAACAATCGACACTAATAAAAACTGTTAATGTTTCTATCGCCTTCTGTCCCTGTGAATTCGACCCGTTGAACCAATTCTATAACGGACATGCACACGTTTTTACACTGATTTAATAAAACACATGTTTTCAATTGCTTGGTTTTGCCCCGATCAAATTTTTCCTAAACCTGCTGCTCAAGCTGGGCGGTGTAGGCATCCCTAGGCCTAGTGCCTCTGGGAACATCCATGTGCAGCCCAAGCCTCGTCACATATCCAAATGTCTCGAGAATCGCTCGTGTGATGGCGGTACTCTCGTCGCTGCCATATGCTATCGCCATATTATAATACCCCTCGAGCTGGAGCTGAAAATTAACAAAGGCATTAAAAATATAATTAGATTATATCATTTTCATAAAATGTAAGGATATATAAACAAACTTTTAATACTTATACCAACAAACATGGCTTTGTCGGTGACTGGCTTGCCCCGGGTGCAAGGCATGGGAAGCTCGCCCTCAGAAGCATCGAGCGCATCCATCTTCAAGAATTCCTTATCTCCTTTGCATTTGGCTCCCTCCCGTGGGCCTCCCTCTATTAGAAATGCAAGAAACGTAAAAAATTAAATTAACTTTAAAAGCAAATATGCTATAAAATCAAATGAATATAAATTTATACTTACAAATTTGCCCTTCCAAAAAGAAAGAGCATCACTACCCATCCTATGCAACAAGTCATTTGCAGTACGGAAGGCATTACATTTTCACACTTCGACTACAAATTTAAAAATAAACAAGTCAGTAGATGTACCATGTATAATAATATATAAACAATTCATAATTTTTTTATTTTACCGAGCCACTTCTGTCGTTCTGGTTGTTCTTTTCATATGTCGACAAAAGGTTCGTTTAAGTCTCACTGCCGACTCTATCCGATTGTTAAGCAGTAGCCTCAGCTATGGAACCCTGGCAGCGATCAAATGTATCATCTGGTTGTTCTTTTCATATGTCGACAAAAGATTCATCTAAGTCTCACTACCGGCTCTATCCGATTACTGAGCAGTAGCCTCAGCTATGGAACCCTGGCAGCGATCAAAAGTATGATATGTGGAGTGATTTTTGTTGTTGTTCCACTTTTTCTGGGCATTGTCGTTAAACCACTTGCGGAATTTTTTTGGAATTTCCCTAGTGTCATACCAAGCTGGCAGTGAAAAAACACCCTGCATATAACAAAATACGTATTGGATTAAAACATTAATAAAGCATAAACATAAACAACAATATTAAACAACAATATTATTAATTTACAGCCAACTCATGATATAATGTTTTAACCCTCCATGAATTCTTGTGGTCAGGCTAAGTCAGGGCTGGAGAGAACTCGTCGCAATGGCAGACATGCCAACTAATGGGCTCGGAGAGTGCATCATATTGAATGCCAAACGGGCAACCATCCGTGTCAATCTGGATCGGGCCAACTGGCTTGTTTTTTCTCCTGGACTGACTTCCTTACTGACTAGAGGATGATGCTACCATTTTGAAGACCTGTGTTTCACAATTATAAACTCTAGATATAAAGTTAGCAGTCATACAATAGATATATGTAAGTCAATATAGAAATAAAGTATACAACAAATAAAGTTAAGTAGTCATACAATACATGCAACTAGATCATCTCCAAAAGTAAAGTACATATATGCAATTATATCATCTCCAAACATAAAATAAAGCAGTCGTACATTATTACTTTGTGTTACATTAAAAAATCCAGTATATAATTAAAATTAAAGTGGAAGAAATTAGAATACATTTGTTATTTATCCATAGAGTCAACACCGTCAGTAGAAGTAGACACCATATTAGAATGGTTCGGATGGGCATTATCTCCAAACATTCACCTTCGGTACTTAAATCGAAGGTATCCCTTGGTTTTGTGACAATGGGCACCACCCAAGGCATATCGCATGGATCCGACACAAAGAAAGCTTGCAATACCAGAGATGGTAGAATGAAGGGACAAGTTTTCTTATTTGGCCTCGTAAAGTTAACAAATGTAAAGTTATGTTTGTCTGTTTTATTCTTGTTGTTATCAGCCCAGTCATACTCATACAGAATGATCTTCCTGTTACCCTTATTGAATGTAAGTTCAATGATATCTTTGATCACTTCGTAATAAGTAATATCTCCTTCCATCGAGTCATTATCATGCACACTTGCGTAGCTTGTCATCATCGCCATGACAACAACTCTGCTACTCTGAGTACAATTAGACTCCTCGCATGACGTCGTGCGAATTTCAAACCTTTTATATCAAAGTTTTTTTTTGTCATGATTTTAAATTCAGGAGTCTAAGACAGGGTTAACAGATCTACATCTATTACAGCCTCCCGTGCAGGCTATTAAGTCAAATAAGATTATTTCACAAAATCATTCGACTAGAACTATGTGAAAATTATTGATAACACTTACACGTTCTCAGGACCATCTTCAAAATTCCTTATCCTGTAGATTTTGAGCAAGCCATTTACAATTAGAAGCTCTCATTGAGATTCTGTCCTTAATAATTTCCTGGTGCTGTATGTAAGATATGCATGACATGTTGAGACAATTCATAATTTTTTAAATTTACGAAAGCTTAAAATTTGTATAGTGTAATGTGCTTAATGTAAGGGGTAACTTCTTCACAATTAAATAAGCAATGATTATGCGTGTTGTGCATTTTGGCATATATGAGTGTCCTATACTGAGGTTGGAAGGCACTAGGAACCGTATTCACCAGGAATCAAGAAAAAGAAAGGTCGAGGGCTTTCTTCCTCGACATAACGGTTGTTCTTGGACTCCGCATTAGTCTCCATATATCGCGAGCAGTAGCTTAGGCATTCCTCTATGTAGCATTCAGCTATTGAACCATCATATCTATGTCACGATTACGAGCTTTTTGAGCCTGAGTTATGGCTTCAAGCATCTTTTCATAGTTGATAGATTCATTGTTTTGATGAAAAGATGAAGTATTGGCTTGGAATTGGTGGTGAAATTGTGAGTCCATCAGATTTTGGGATTTGTGTTTGGACTCACGCATACTCATTTTCAAAATTGATAGTTTTCTATTTTGGACTAGTGGAACTGAGTATGAATCTTGGAAATATTGTGGACAAGGTGGAGAAGGAGGACAAGTTGGTTGAAAATTAGACTCGGGGGAGGTGAATCCCCATTGAATCTGTGAAGAGTTAAAATTATCATGGAAATTATGGTTATAAGATTGGGGACATGGGTTATATTGATTCGGATAAGACCAATCCGGCACACTAGGTTGGTTAAAGTTATGATATGCCGGGTTGGTAATATCCGAAATGAAGTCGGTGTGTAATATGGATTACTATTAAATTTGGAAAATTTGTTATTGTAAGCCATATCACACAATAAAACACAAACAAAAACAAACAAATAACAAACAAAAAAAAGAAAAAAAATCTATGAAAAATGAACAAGTCTAATTATTGATTAGCTAGGTGCTTTGGCCTAAGTAAGCCTTAGTATTTATGCGAAAGATGATTAGATAAGTTTGAAAAGAAAAATATATATATAAAAATCCTCTGATTAAGCTAGGTATTTGTGCCTAATAAAGCATAAGTATTCACGCCTAAAAGGGGTTCATATAATAAAATCCTTAGTTTTGTGACCTTATTTGCTCGAGTCCTTAAGTCCTTGGGGTGTTTTTTCACCCGATGCCTTAAAACCGTTTGGTTTGGGAGTCATCGATTAAAGGCTTGTTACATGGGCAGATTAGAAAGCCTAACAGAACTAAGGAATAATACCACCAAAAAAGAAAAAAACATATATATATAAAAATAAATAAGGCATAAGAGTTAGAGTTAATGAACCCTTAGTCAAAAATTTCACAGTCACAAGGTGCATATGACTTAGGGTAAAGTAATAGACTAGATGAGAAGTACAATTTGACTCCTTACTTTAATTGATAACAAATTTTTGAATAGAGACTAAGTTTAGGAATGAAAAATTCAGCTTTCCTATAACTTATAGATTGCTTAAATCTTACAATTATATTTCAAATATTTTTCTCTTTCAAAATGCTTTTCGAAAATTCTAACTCTTTGTTTCCCTTTCTTTATGGATTTTGTGGGTGTAATCCGCTGAAAACCCTCACGAGACAAAAATCGTCCTCTAGGGGAAACCTAGAGGTTTAACGGCTTGTTGCACATGCTCAGTGCAATCGCGTGACCTGCGAAAGTGGTCTAATAATCCTTAGTATAGTTTAGTTGTTTTGCTCGAGGACGAGCAAAAGATAGGTATGGGGGTGTGATTGGTCGCTAATGTTGCATATTTAGTATCATATTTCCATACTTATTATAGAATAAAATATGCATTGTTCTAATTAAATGTTTAATTTATTTGAAGGCCCATTCCTTAAGGAGATGAAGAGAAATGAGCCCAAAAGCCCACCAAAACTCTGAATTAAATCAGAATTAATTCGAGCTCAGTGAATCAGGGCAAAATCAAGAGGTTGAAAACCGGTTGAGAAGAATCCTCTCAGAATCGATCGGTTAAAGCCAAGAATCAAAGGCCATTTCGTCACAATCCTGGACTCAAACGAGAAAATCAACTAAAGATAAATGCAGAAGGAAAACCCTGGGAGACCCACCAACAGGGTGTGGCCACCTGGCCACACCCTGGCCGCGAAAACGCGGCCAAAGCCGCGTTTTCGCGGCTTGGTTGTGGAGTTAGAGGGAGCGTTTGCTCCCCCAATCTTCCCGGGATCCTGTAGGTTGGGTTTTTGCCTATAAAAAGCCAGTATTTGCACTGAAAATGGGACGACCATAAAGATATAGGATTTAGCCTAGTTTTCTATTTTGTAGTATAGGTTTTGTTTTCTTTTTATGTAACTTTAATTTGTATGTAAGCTTAGGTTAGATGAAGATTCATGTAAATAAGAGAGAGAGGCTTATGTTGAGAGTGATACCGATGTACCCTCCTCCTTTCTTCCATTGTTTCTGCAAGCAATAAAGGTAAATACTTTTTTATGTTCGTCTCTTTACTTTTGTTTTCTTTTGTTTTCTTCTTCCTCTTTCTACTTTACCTCTTTTGGTTTTGTTGAGCTTACAAGTGAATTCAGAAGCATTAGTATAACGATGTTGTCTGAGTGCCAACAATACTTCATGAAGATGTTCTCCTCCTCAAGATCCGTATCACTTCATTCTTGTGCGGCTTGATGATATAATGCGAATGGGGACTGAGCTCGATCCTATGACTTATGCGTTGAAGGCCTCAGAAGCAAGGTAGAACATGCAAGGTTTCCAGGTAAGTCATCAACCAAACTAGGTAAGTATTTCTTCAATCTTCTTTCTTTTCTTTTATTTCTTTAGTATAGATCACCACATCTTCCAAATCTTTCATCATTTCTTTTCCAATTCATTTGTACATAGTCACTTTCTGATTCTCTCCACCTTCTCATTCTACCGTTTTCTTTCTAACTTTAACATAACTCGTTTTCATTTTCATTTCTTAAAACAAAGAAGAACTTTCGTCTTTCTTCATAAAGATTTCAATAAAAAACCTTGAATGCTTCTATCGCTAACCCTCCTTGTGGATCACGACCCGCATAGTCACTTGCTATAGCGGTAAGAATTGGGCACTTGCACATCTTTATTCTTAGATCTAAAATTCTGTATTTTGTGTGCAGGTAAAGCTTCAATCACCATCTCTTGTTTCGTACATAGGATTTTAAATAACCTAAGTACCTAAAGTTAATAGAAGAATTCTATGACATGTTAATTATATAGGAGTGAAATTAATTACAGTGATCAATTAATGTAAACAAATATGTCATATGTACATAACTTTCGACAGGATACATATATCGATAGTGCACACATCCATAAACCCTTACCTCTTGAGCTAACTGAACTGTCAGGTTGATCATCACTACGAAAAATGCAGGTGAAAACTTCTCCTCAAGCTTGCATAGAATTTGACTTCTCAAAATCTTTCGTCTTATTGGTTTTGGAGCACAATTGTCAGAAAATATTGCACAACTCTATTATCACAACTCTATTATTGCATCAGTCATTTGCTTTGGCAACCCCACATTGTGAACTGCTATTGGAAGTAACTGCTGCATTAGTACATAATAGCTACCTGTAATATTAGAAAAATAGCTACCTGGAAGCTTTACGCCACCTGAAATAGCACATATTGCCTTCCTCAGGACAGAGGATATCTAATGATACTTTTGCAATTTTGAAACACATAAGGGAAGTCGTGGACCTCTGGATGTTGATGCGCTTGGTACTTTAGGAGGACGCTTTATTTTTTAATATCCTCCTTTGCATTGTCATACACTTCTCGCTTTAGAGCGTCTAGCCACTTAAGTAATACCTCGCCAACATTCTTCTCGATGTGCACTAAATTCAAATTATGGCAAATTAAATTATCTTTCCAATATGGCAATTCAAAACAGATCATTCTCTTCCTTCATTTTGCATCTGACGGGTGCTTAAAATTTAGCCCGAATATGACATTGAGATTACCTACACTTGACAAGACACCTGCCCTGTAGACAGGGGTGACGGAGGATCCTCTCTGAAATGTTCATGCCCCATATAACATATTTTTTTATTTGTACAGTAATTCAGATACGTTGTTCTCTACACAACTAAGATAGTCGGATGTGCTCTAACCGGACATGATATAATAAACAAGGGAAGTCATTGGTCCTCCACATAAGGTTTGCTCGCATTTGAAAGTTAAATTTTTATAAAGTTTATTTTTACTGAAAAATTAATTATATATTAAATCTCAAAATGAGTTTTATTGTTTGAAATATGTAGTGGAGTTAATCCACACATATTAGTGCTCAAAAGAGTTTAAAGAAACTTATTTTTATTTGATTTATAAAGTTAAAGTTGATTTAAATCAAGTTTTAGAAAATATCAGAAAAGCTAAACCATTATCGATAGCCTAATTAATAACTTTCGAAAACGGATACTCAATGTGCATGTATCTGAATTTGAGTTGAAGAACTTTCGGCAGCTCCGTGCATGTTTTCGACAATATTTTCCAGTGAGCTCAGAATTTCAGAACTGACTCATTTTCAAAATACTAACTGTCGAAAATATCTTTTGATAGCTCAAAACTAATTTTCAATAGTGTTTTCCAAAGCGTCTAGATTTTTACAAAACTAATCGATTTTCGATAGTTCATCATTTGAAAACTTGGCCCTGTCAAAAGTGCTTTCGATAGCTAATACTTTGCTTTTGAAAATGAACTTTTATGTTTTAAAAATATATTCGTTTGTGACCATTACTTGTCGAAAGTCCTGCATCTATTTTCGATAGCTAGTTGACTTTTCTCTGCTGATTTTTAAGAAATGTTTTAATTTTTTTCTATAAATCAAATCACTTGCAGAGTATTTTCAACAAGATTCACAATAGTTTACTGACTCTTTCCACTCCAAATTCTTGAGAAAGAAATCCACAAAATTTTAGAGCTTTCTTCCAATCTTTTCAAGTTTTCTCACACACAAAGCTTGAGTTTCCAACTCCTAATTTATAGCTGTAGGATTTGTGATTTGGTGAGAGTCTGTAGTGATCTAGTAAGATCACAACCTTTATTCTTAGTGTTGTTGTATACCTCTAGTGAGAGATGTGATTGTAGGAGTTGCGGCTCTGAGTATTATAGAAGTTAAACCTCCGAGACAGTCTTGAGGGTGTTGGCCCGAAGTATATTACTCTGATTTTGATGAAAAGTAACTCATGTAGTTATAGTACTAATGATCTTGTGCAATTCAAGTTTCAAAAATTAATCAAGATCTTAGTTTGTTTTATCGTTGTCAAGCTAACACATATTGATTCAAGAGCTCAAGCATAAAAATCATATCAAGAACTCAAGAAAGAGTTTAGCTCAAAAGAATCAAGTTTGGATCAAGTCGAGATGGAGAAAAAGATCAAGAAGAAGGCTTGAGTCTAGAGTCTATAAGTTTAGAATTTTGTATAAAATTTGGAATAGTTTTGATTACTCAAGCTTACACATACACACACAAAAGTTAGATATTGGTTTTCAAGGAAAAAAAGTTTTGGTGTTTCGGTTTAACAAGTTTGTACTTATATGGTTTATATCTCAAAAAATAAGTTTTATAGTTTAGAATATGTGTTGGATTCTATCCACACATATTAGAGCTCTATTTGTTCAAAGAAGCTTTTTTGATGAGTTTAAGTTTTGTTTTTATCAAAAGTTGATTTCATGAGTAGATTTTATCAAAAACAAGTTCATATAGTTTTATATGTGAATTGAATTCCATCCATACACAATGGTGCTTCAAATTAATTTGAGAAACTTGTTTTTATATTTATAAGAGTTTTGAAAAAACTTATTTTTCAATTTAAAGTTTAATTTTTGAAAAAACAATTTTCAATATAGCTTATGTTTCCAAAATTCTATTTAACATCTCATGAAAAAGTTCACATGTTTGTAATATTTGTTAGATTTTTTATCATACATATTTGTACTATGGAGTATTTACATGAACTTATTTTTATAGATTTTACAGAGATTTATTTGGATTTAAAAATGTATTTGAAATATATAAAGAAAATCAAATTTTGGGCTGTAGCCGGTTGACCGACCGATCGACGCTAGCAAGAGCAAGTTTCTCTGTCGGTCGGTCGCCCGATCGATCAGATATGCACCGACTTTGTGTTATGCATGTCGGTCGACCTACCGGTCGACCACAGATGAGCACTGCTCTCTATTTTTAGGTTTTGGTCGTCCGCACAGTCGACCGTCAGAGAGCTGTGCTCTCTGGAGTTATGGTTCAGTCGACCGGTCGGTTGACCGACTTGTCCAACGGCTAGAAAACTAATCGTTGGCGGTTGACAACAAGTCATTCTGGCCTGATTTTGACTCTAACGGCTATATTTTTCTGGGTCTATAAATAGGGGTCTTTGGCTTGATTTTTGTAAGAGTTTTTCAACCAGTTTTCAAGTAAGTATTCTCTCCTATTCAACAGAGTTTTTCAATAAGTTTTAGAGCTTCAAATATATATCTTTAAGAGAGCTTTTCATTTGTGTTGAAAAGTTATGAAAAATCCAGAAAACTAGTTTTTGGGAAATAAAAGTTTCGAGCTTCTAATTCTTATATCTTCAAAAAAGTTTTCCCAAGTATTTTCTTTAGAGCTTCATTTCTAAAATCTTTATTTTCTCACAAGTTTAAGCTTTCATCTCCAAATCTATCCTTTAGGATCTTATGTTGTGAGATTTCTAGTTGGCGATTTTGGTGATCACCAAGTGTTTGTAATCTTCAACTTGCTTTGTGCCCTCGTCTTGTGTAGAAGAGTATTTATTTTGTGCATTCCTCTTATGTAGAGGACAATTGTCTAAGTGTCTTCTCTTATGTAGGGGATTGAAGATTGTATCCTTTGTGAAGTTCCTTTGTGAAAATAGTAAAAATTCTTCACGCGGTGAAGGCAAGGACGGAGAGTAAGTGGCTCAAAACTTGAAACAAATTTCTCGCATTTGCGTTTGCCTCTCTCAACTTAACTCTACCCTTGTTAATATCTTGCATTGTTATTATTATTTATTCATATATGCTTGATATTGTGCCTACACCTGTTTTGATCCAAGAGAGCAATTGAAGCACTTCAACTCTTAAAAAAGAGAAATCTTGAGGAGAAGTTTTAGAACCCTTCATCGAGAAATCGGCTTTACTCTTTGGAATCCATTTTGTGTGTTAGTTTTTGTTGCATAAGTTTTTAAATTCCGCATCTGATTAGCACTTTACCTATTCAACTCTCCTCTAGGTGACTTTATAATTGTTATCAGAACTTGGTGCTTTTGATCTTTAGTTTAACCACCGTAGACAAATCCTTATATTTTCTAATCACTATATTTGTTTTGCACACATGGCATCTAGTGGTGAATCTAGTATATATTCCACCCAAGTTTGATGGATTTAACTTTCCCATATGAAAGGTCAAGATGATCATTTTCTTGAATTCTTTAGGCAGTTGTGTAGCCAAACCTATATCTAAACCCTTTGTTTATCCCAAATGTGATGATAACTCATGGTCCAAAATCACCATTAGAGAACATAACGCAAACTCCAAGGCTTATTGATACAAGCTTTAAATGATGATGATATTTCTAGGGTCATAAATTGCACATGTGCATATGATATTTGGCAAGTTTTGGTCACCACTCATGAAGGCATAACACAAGTTAAGAAAGTAAAATTGATTTGCTTAGCTCTCAATATGATAGTTTCATATGTTTGATGATGAATTTATTGATGATATGCTTACATGTTTTACTACTATTACTAATGGACTCATTTCTTTAGGTAAACATATCAACATTGATCAAAAGGTGAGAAAAATCATTAGAGCACTTTGTAATGCATGGAAAGTCAAAGTTACCATCTTGAAAGAGCTCAACGATAGAGAGGAAATGGACTTCACCGCTTTCATGGGGAACTTGAGACCCATAAAATGGAGATGAAGACAAAAAAAGATCATGACCCACAAAAAGAGATTATCAAGGCCTCCTCGAGAGAGATCAAAAAAGAAAAGTGTTGCAACTCTAACCACATCAGAAGATGACGAAGAACTCACTCTCCTAGTAAAGAACATAAATATGTATTTCAAGAATGAAAGAAGAAGAGATCTAAGAAGGAAAGGGGAGAAGAGATCTAAGAAGGAAATGCAAGAAGAAAGCAATGAAAGTTACTACTTGGGATTCGGATAGTGAATCGGAGGATGATTTCACACATATGTGCTTCATGGTCCAAGGGAATGACTTCCTCAAGGGAAACTCGAAATCCGACCTTGATATAGATGATAAATTATCATATAATGATCTTGTTATGTGTTGTGAAGAGATATTTGAAAAATGTGATTTGATGAGAAAAATTTTGAATTTGAAGAAAGAAAATGATGTTTTATTTTCAAAACTTGATTTTATTTTAAAAGAAAATGATTCTTTGAAAAAACAAAGTTGAGTTGATTTCCAAACAAAAAAATTGGTTTCTCACACTTCTCATTCTAATATTATTTTATATTCCATTGACAAAAATGAGATTTGTGTTTTGAAGAAAAAGATTAATTATTTGGACTCAACCTTGAGCCAATATGCTTTTGACCATAAAATATTGGAATCCCTGTTTCAAAAAAAATAAGCTCCACAAATTTATGCACATACTTTACTTCATGCATATACACATCATACTCATAAGCATGCTCTGTATATCATTGTTCACATTATGGCCGCAAATATCGTCTAGCTAAGTTTTATTTTGATAGATTGAAAATTTCAAATGCATATTTTTGAGTTCGAGTGATACTAACCCCCGAAGACCCAAAAGGATATTGGTACCAAAATCCACACTAAATATTTTTTATGTAGGCGTGGGTTCTCTAAAAATTTAAGAGTCCAGTGTCTTGGTAGTGGATGCAATCGGAGCTTGATGGACAAATTAATATATGCATCACTATCAAGAAATTTAGGTGGGAGCGCCATCTTGTTTTGGAGAAATGAAGTTGGCTATATCGGTATTGGTAACCATCTAATCCTCCACTTTAAAATGTTTATTTGCTTAAATGCTCATATGCTAGTGTAGTAACATTAACTCCATCATATGTTGTTTTATACTTAAAGATGAGTTGATTGGTTGTTAGCAATGCATGTGTTTTTAAAATTGTCTTCATGTTTTCAATCGAATTTACATGCCTATACTATTAGTAGAAATATATATTTATATATGCTTTAATTGGAAGCATATCGTGATTTACATGCTTTAGTGATATGTTAAATGCAAATTTTGTTTTGATTATACTTGTATGTTCTACTTTTGATGATTCTTACATGTTATATGATATATCATGTTTGTGAAAAAGAATTTTCTTGATTTGTGTTTTTTATTTTCTTAATCAAGTTTGCAATGTATCAAAATTTAAAAGAATTTCATATGAGCTTTGATGAGTTTTTTAAAGCTTTATTGATCTTATCTTCATGAATATTATTTTTTTACATGATTATTATATACTCTATTTTGTTTACTCATGAGTATACAATTCATAAGAAAGAAAGTGCATTTTTCGATTATGAGTGTCAACTCTTGTGTAATTAGTATGTTTCATGAGATATATGATTTGTTTCATCTATGAAAAATTTTGAACTAGTTTTTCAAAACTATTTTAAATTAGTTCTTTTAAATTCTTCACATGGTAGTATTTTCAAATTATTCTCAACTATTTTCATATAATTATTTTTGAAAATGTCACCTTTAGCGGGAGGATGGTTGGGTGATCATATCTTGTATAATTTCAAATGACTATTTTTTTGACATGTGCATGTAGGTTGGTGATAAAATGAGTTATACACATGATTTACATAATATTTGATTTTTGTATACTCATTCTGTTTATATATATATATATATATATAATATATATATATATATATATATATATATATATATATATATATATATATATATATATATGCCTCAAATTTCAAGTGATATTAAATTTTTTATTTGGTATCATGCATATATATGAATGATTGTGCATATTTAACAATGTCCATACTTGTTTTAATAGCACAATTATTTCATGCTAAGATTAATTTTATTTCAAATAAATTAGTATATTTTTTTAAGAAGCTTATGCATTAGTTCTATAGTTGTTTCAAAAAGGGAGAGAAATTTTTGACTTAAATTTATATCTTAATTCTATTCTCATCCATTTTGAGAAAAATATTTTTCTTGTAAAATAGTTCATATTTTAAATTTGTACCAATTAGTACAATTGGTTTCTTCTTTTGAAATTGTTTTGCAAATTGGTATCTATGTTGATTTCAAGTTTCATTGGTATCTTTTGCATGATTTTATATTGGTATTTTTTGCATGATTTTATATTGGTATTGATTTACCTAAAATTTTATAATTTGTATTTGTGTTAGTTTAGAATTGGAATCTATCATCTTAGAAAATCAAAATTTTAATTGTTCTCAAAATTTGGTTTTTTCATATATATTGCCTATATGCAAGGGGAGTTAACTTAACGTCTTCTCTATATGTAAATTAATGATGAGTGTATTGTATAAATAATAGTTTGACCTTTCTTCTCTATGTCATACACGCGTGTAGGGAGAGCTTAACATCTCCGTCTATACATTATATATTATGCCTATGTGGTTTAGGGTTTAGTCATTTCTTCTTCATGTAACGCATGTATGCAAGGGGAGTTAACTTAATGTCTCTCCTCGTCATGAATTTATATCGCATATACCTTTACTTGGTTTTGTTTACCCCTTTGCTGATGAATTGACAAAAAAGAAGAGAAATTTGGTATTTATATATGCATGTTTTATATGTTAGCCCAAAGACTCTTCACCTTAGTTTTGATGATGATTAACTAATGAAGTTAAGTTATTAATGATTTTGTATTTATATAATTTCAGTTATTGATCAAGATCTTAGTAGGTGTTTAGGTTCAAAAAGGATTCAAAGTCAAGTTTTGAAGCTAATACGTGTTGATTCAAGAGCTCGCGCATCAAGATCGCATCTAGTACTCAAGATGAAGTCAAGCTCATGGATCGTGTTTGGATCGAGTCGACTTGGAGAAGAAACTTGCATCTAGGTTTGTTTAGTTTTGTTTAGATCTTGTGTAAGGATAGTTTAGTTTTGATATGCTCAAGTATACACACACACACAAGTTCAATAGTTTTGGTTTTGATTTAATCATTTCGGATTTTCAAGAATACATCTTTCGGTTTCATGAATAGATTTCAATTAAAACAAGTTTACATGGTTTATGTGTATATTGGATTTCATCCATAGACATTGATGGTTCATATTATTTAGAAAAACTTATTTTGATGTATCTAGTTCATGGTTTTAAGTTTTCTTTTTGTCAAAACTTATTTTGGTATTTAATGTCAAAAACAAAGATATATCATTTATATGTGTATTGGATTCTATCCATATACACTATGCTTCAAAAGTGTTTCAATATCTTATTTTTGTATATATACAAGTTTTGGAGAAAACAAATTTCCATTTCAAAATCTAAGTTTTGAAAAATACGATTTTCGGTTTAAGCATAAATTTCTATACCTCAAAAATAGTTCAAATTGTTTGTAAAATGTGTTAGATTATGATCACACATATTTGTACTTCAAATATTTACATGAACTAATTTTTGTAAAATTTATGAAGTTTTATGAGATTTTATAGGTATTTAAAAGCCAAGATTTCCTAACCTATAACCCAGTTCTAGGCTGCCTGGCGGTCGACCGATCTAGTGGCTCGGTCGACCGGACGATCGACCGATGTGCACAGAACGTGCACAAGCCCTTGGCCATTGGGCCGGTCGACCACACGATCGACCGATCCAGAGAGTTTGCTCTTTGGATCTGGCCCTGTCGACTGAACGGTCGACCGAACAGAGAGGCTGCTATCTGGTTCTGGCCTCAATCGACTGAGCGATCGACCAACAGGTGTTTGCCTTTGGGCAGTCGATGACGGCCTCAAACGGTCAAAATTCGACCGTTGGCTGGTCGACCGGGTGGTCGACCGACAGCCTATTCTGGGCAGGTTTTGACCCCAACGGCTATATTTTCCAAAGCCTTACACACACACACACACACACACACACACACACACACACACACACACACATATGGGTTTTGGGGGCTGTTTCATATAAGATTTTTAAGAGCTATTCTTCCCTACTTCTTAAGTGTTTTCAACAAGTTTCAAAAGAAGTTTTTGTGCCAAAATTCTTCATCTTTATTTGTTTTCAAAGTTTTGGAAAAATCAAAGAAATACAAGTTTTGAGAATTCTATTTTGTTCTTAAATTTTTCTTATCTATCAAGAAGTTTTTTTCATGTATTTTCTTTGTTGTTTCTTTTCCAAAACCTTTGATTTTTCACATACTTGAGCTATCCAATTCTAAATCTATCTTTAAGATATTTGTTTTTGTGAGAAAATTATTTGTGATCCTTTGAGATCACTAAGTGTTGCTTGTGATCATTAGATCACTAAGGTTGTAACTTTTCTTTCTTTTCTTTGTGCTCCCTCTTGTGTAGAGGTGTGAGAGTTAGAGTTGTATATTCCAAGGTTGTAAGCTGTAATTCCTCAGTAGAGGTACCTGTGGAATTTATTCTGAATTAAATGGGTTTTTGGGCTCGTTTCTCTGGCCTATCCTTTAGCAATGGGCCTGCATTTTATAAAGAACAATAGAACTTATTAATATGATTTATTTAGATAACAAGCATGAAAATGTGACAATATGTATGCAATATATGTGACCGATCACACCCCCACACTTATCTTTTGCTCGCCCTCGAGCAAAATATCAAAAGTGATCTTAATCAATTATTAGACCACTTTCGCAGGTCACTCGATTGCATTGAGCATGTGTAACAAGCCGTTAAACCTCTAAGTTACCCCTAGAGGACGAATTTTGTCTCGTGAGGGTTTTCAGTGGATTGCACCCATAAAATCCATAAAGAATGAGAAAAAAGTTAGCATTTTCGAAAAGCATTTTGAAAAGAGAAAATATTTGAAGTATATTTGTGAGAGTTTAAGTAATCTATAAGTTATAGGATATCAAATTTTTCATTCATAAACTTAGTCTCCATTCAAAAACATGTCATCAATCAAAGTAAGGAGTCAAATTGTCTTTCTCATCTAGTCTATTACTTTACCCTGAGTCATTGCACCATCGTGACTGTGAAGTTTGACTAGGGTTCTTTAACATTAACTCCTATGCCTTATTTATATATATTTTTGGTGGAATTTATTCCTCAATTTCATTAGGCTTTCTAATCTGCCCATGTAACGAGCCTTTAGTCGGTGACACCCAAATCGGACAGTTTTAGGGCACCAGGTGAGAAAACACCCCTAAGGACTTAAACACTCGAGCAGACAAGGCCACGAAACCAAGGTTTTTATTTATAAAATGTACGCCTTTTAGGCGTGAATACTTATGCTTCATGAGGCATAGATACCCAGCTTAATCAGAAGATTTATATATATATTTTCAAACTTATCTAATTATCTTTTGCATAAATACCAAGGCTTGCTTAGGCCAAAGCACCTAGCTAATCAATAATTAGATTTGTTTATTTATTTTTTTATATAGTTTTTTTCTTTTTTTTTTATAAGGCATAAGAGTCTTTGTTTTTAAGCCCTAAGTGTGTAAGAGTATAAAGTGTGCATATTTCATCAAGGTAAAGATCAAGACTAAATTACTTTCACAAATTTTCTTCCTAACCCTAAAAATCAAACAAGTCATCTTATTTTGATCAAGTATAAGAAATTCTAATTATGATTTTCCTATTCCTTAAAATTGACTTAATTTCTTACAAAAATATATCAAAATATTGTTCTTACCTTTCAAAAAGTTTTATATATATATATATACAATCTTTTTTTTACATTTTTTTTTTGAAGTTATATTAGTCATGTTAGAACCCTCCCCATACTTATCTCATGCATCGTCCTAATGTATGAAAGAAATGTATACATGCATGAAATGAAATGTAAAAGAGGTGCATATATTATACAGAAATATGTACAACATCAAGTTTCTCCCACACCTAGATCTTTTTCGGTCTTATCCCTCTAGCTCTCTTCCCGTCATTCCAATAGGTCCTCTTTATAGGGCATAGTGGGGAGGCTAATTTTTCTGTCATTTTAGCTCTCTTCCTCCTCAGTCTCAACTTCTTTAGGTTTTTCTTCCTCATATTTCTACATTCATTATTCAAAAATTGATCACTACCACACTTCTCAGTTAGAACTTCCTCACTATGAATGCCTAAGAATTCTAACTCAGTTCCATATATCTCCTCAAAGTTTAGGTCAACACTTTCCCCTAGAGATGTGTAATTAACCAAAAGATCCCTAGTTGGTTCATCCAAACACATGAGTTCTTCTTCGAAGAGGTTTTCAAAGGGTATGTTAATCGGAGGTTCTTGAATTATATTCTCATGCGATATATTATTGGTTGGCTCATCAAAAGTGAAGATATTCAAATCAAATTTTCCCTTTTTAAAGGGTACTCTAACATTAGAATCTCCGACATATGCCTTCTCATCAAGATAATCGCATTCATTCTTAAATAATTCATTAAGAAGCAGCGACTCGTCTTCTATATCTTCACTCTCTTCATCATAATTATTTTCAACAAAGTTTACCTCAAATGTTTGATCTCTTATCTTACGAGGTTGTTTTTCTAGGTTGAAGACATTGACTTCTCTAGTCATGTCCCCAAAAGTTAACCTCATGGACCCATTCCTACAATTGATGATGGCATTGGCAGTAGCAAGGAATGGTCGCCCTAGGATAACAGGAGTTTGAGCCCTATGATTGGAGTTAGACACAGGTTGTGTCTCTAGAACTATGAAATCAACAGGGTAAATAAACTCCCCAACCCGGATAAGGACATCATTAATCTCTCCTTTTGGAACTTTCACTGAACGGTCAGCCAGTTGGATAGTGACTCTAGTTAGACTAAGATCACCCAACCCGAGTTGTTGATAAACTGAGAATGGAAGCAAGTTGATACTTGCCCCAAGTCAAGAAGTGCACGACTAATCTCGGCTTGTCCTATTGTGCAGGCAATGGTTAGACTACCTGGATCCTTGTACTTAACAGGGATCGGACCCGATAGTAGCTCACTAATGTTAGTGGCTAAGAAGACCTTTTTAGGTACATTAGTATTTCTCTTCTTGGTGCATATGTCCTTAAGAAACTTAGCATAAGATGGGACTTGTTGGATGGCATCAAGAAGTGGCACATTTATCTTCACTTGATTAAACATCTCAATTATATAATCCATGTGTAGATTTTGCTTGTTGTTTTTCAGCCTATTAGGAAATGGTGCTATAAGGCTGGTGCACATGACTGGTTGACTTATCTTTTTCAGATTCATCAAATTAGGAGGAGGGAAATTAGATGAGGTGGATGCTGAAGTGTGATTGTGCTGACTAGGATTAGGTGGTGTTGATAATTGATTATCAACTTTCTTTCCCGACCTCAATGTATGAACATCATTACATTGATTCAGTGATTGATTCTCAACCAAATGAGCTTGTTGTGAATTCCTAGAATTCATAATTGGTTGACTGGGCAAGGTACCCTTTTGCCTCTCATGTTGTGGGTTGGCTAACTGGCTCATTTGACCCTCTAGCCTCTGTATTGTTTGTATGAGGGAATCTTGGTTCTTCATGTACCTTTCCATGTTTCTCTCAAAATCAGTCATTCTCCTTTCGAGTTGAGGATTCTGGAAGGAAGATGGTGGAGCTTGATTGGGAAAATTTTGTTGATAATTTAAAAAATTGTTGGGAGAATTGTGAGGGTGATTAGAAAAGTTGGGTTGATGATTAGAAGAATTATTGGAATGATGGAAGTGGCTTGCATGGTTTGACCGTAGGTGGTCATTATTTTGTTAGCTCCATGAGAAATTTGGGTGATTTCTCCAACTAGGATTGTACATTGGAGCGTAAGGATCATTGTTCGGCCTTAAAAAGGTCACATTCATCGGTTCAGAAAAGTGTTGGTGAGCTTGAAATACAGGACACTCCTCAAAGACATGATTCATGGCCTGACAGTAAGTATAACCTGGAGTTAGAAATTGGTTCGGACTGACTTGATTGACTGGACTTGGTTCCTTAGTTTCTAAAGCTTCTAGCCTTCTTGCTAGGTTAGCTAACTTAGCCTCGTTAGCTATGGATGATTCAATCGAATGGAGACCTCCTTTTGAAGAGATAGAGTTTGGATTTCTCGAGCTTTCACTAGTAGGTTCCCATTGGATGGTCTTTTCAGCTAGATTCTCATATAAATCCCATCCTTCATGCTCATCCTTCTGCAAGAATCCCCCTTGGCACATGCTTTCTAAGAGGGTCTTGGTCGAGCAGTCTAAACCGTCATAAAGAATTTGGCATTATCACCATTTCTCTATTCCATGATGAGGACATTGGACAAGGAGGTCTTTGAAGCGTTCAAAGTATCTCCAAAACGGTTCACTAGGTTCTTGCTTGAACTGCATTATGTTTTTCCTAACAAGAGTAGTCTAGTGGATTGGATAGAATTTCTTCAAGAAGACCTTGATGAAACCATCCCAAGATGTGATAGAGTCAGCCGCTAAGCTGTAGAGCCATTCCTTAGCTAAGTCCTTAAGAGCAAATGGGACAAATCTCAACCTAATAGCATCATCTGCAAGGTGTGAGATTTTCATAATTAAGCATACTTCCTCAAATTCTCTTATGAAGAAATAAGCATCTTCGGACTCTAAACCATGGAACTTAGGGAGTGTATTGATGAACTGTGGCTTAAGCTCAAAGTTGTGTTCACCAACCGATGGAAGTTGGATGCAGGATGGAAGTGATGTTCTAATGGGATAGAACCTATCCTGTAAAGATGTCGGTTGATCCATAACCGAATCTGGTCTTGTTTCGAACTTAGGTGGTGATGTGTTTCTAGTTAACCTAGATGAATTAGGGTCTCTTGACCACACTTGCATACACAAACACAATCACAAACATGTTCACCAATAGTCAAGAAGAGAAAACAACCAAGCCTACCCTAAGGTAACCTTAACCTAGACAACTCCTAACAGGTTGATTGTCCACTGGAGGTATAATGCAGACTTTGACCACAAGCTAATCAGCTAGGACAGGGCAAGATTGGTGGGAGGTTATCCGTCAAAGACGTTCCTTAATTAAGTAACCACCAACCTTCGGGCTTTCGGCCCTTAATCCCCTTCCTAGACATTGATTTGGCAGGAGTCAAATTCCAACACCTTCCCCCTTAGGATAATCTCCTAGTGAGTTTGAGATGTCCCTAAGGCCAACGTCTATCAGATTTTACTTAGGCTTAGGTTGTGCGTGCTTGGAGATGGTTTGTGGGCTAAGGAAGGGTAATGACTTCCCCACCCTATCCTGACTTGGGTTTTGCCCTTAGAATTGATTTGTACAAAATGTACAAGATATAGAAAAGTAGCATTCAAAAGCAAATATCACCCAAGAATGTTTCCTAAACTATATGCTATGCATACATACCTTGTCTCCAGCTATCTTCAACAGTAATTGTAAAATAAACGTAATTAGTCAAATGCCTAGAATGCAAGTCTAAACGTTTTTTAAGCAATTAACAATCACTCAAATTACTGTTGGATTAAAACAGGGATGGTGGATAGCAGATATAGCAAGAATATAACGTACAAAAACTTAATTTTTTTGTGAGCAATATGTCCTCCAAAAAAGAGTTTTAGTAGTCCAATGAAATTTTTAACTTTTGCAACGCAATTTCTTGAAATTCTGTTTCTTACTTTCGAGAGTAGGGGCACAGAATTTGCAAGTCTTCTCTTGTAAAGCTTGAATGCTAGATCTGAATCTTAAAGTCCCTGAAAAAAGACATCAAACTTGTTAAAAAATAAATACACCGTTCCCTCCCCGGCAACGGCATCAAAAATTGATTGCAAAATGAAAGAGCAAGGATTTACCGTGTAGCTTTGGGGTAACGGGTCGTGTCTACGAGGAGGAATGCGATAGAAGTTTTTCGGTGTTTTATTTAGAAAGCTAAGAATTGTGCTCGTTTTTTAATTAAAAAGAGAATGGAAAGAAGGGAGATGATTAAAAGGGAAATTGCAACTTTGGAGAAGGCTTTGGAGAAGGTGATTTAAAAAGCTTGAAAATTGTTTGGTTGATTTTAATATAAGAAGGAGAAGATTTGGGCTCACTAATTTTTAATCAGCTATGTACTTATCTCAAGAAAATTTGGGTTGCATCACTTTTATTATAAACCAAAACCTTTAGTTTCTTTTAATGTCCAAGCAAAACAAATAAGATCGTTTCATTTAAATCTTAAGCCCTTTCATTACAAATCATTAAGAAGTGAATATTAAACCATCAAGCGCGAAGAAGCAAGTATGGAATAAAAACAGTTCAAAGAGATTTGTGCTTTAAAAGTCCAAGTTTAAAATAAAGAAATCCTCATGTGCTTTCAAGAATGAAGTTTTAACTAAGGTACTTTATGATTCAAAAAGTGTTGCTTTTATGAAAATTAGTCAAGAGAGAGGTGATAGAAGAGGTCCATTAGTGAGCCCAGAAAATGAATTAGCTACTCATTATGAAATGAAAACAAAAAAGAGAATGATAAGTAAACTTGAACATACCGAATTCTAGTTGAGTTGATCAAGCAAGTAGAAGCTCCTTTGATTGTCACTTCAAAGACGAATTACACACTCAATTCCACTCTTCTCTCTGGTGTTTGCACTAAACTACAAATTATAAAACAAAAATACAACTTCTATACTATGTAACAAAGAGCCTAAATCCTTAAAGAATAAACAAAAATTCTAATCCTAATCTTCGCTCATTTTTCAGTACAAAACCCAAGCTTTTATAGGCAAAACCTCAGTGGGAAGGGAGTGAGGAGATAAGGGGAGCAAACGCTCCCCTTATCTCCACCAACAAGCCGCGGATCCACGGCTTGGGCCACGGATCTGCGGCCTGGATGTGGCCAATTGGCCACATCTAGGTGGAGGAATAGTTGGCGTGGCTTTGGGCTTCCTTTTGTCTTGTTGGATTTACTGTTGCAGCTCCCAGATTTGACGAAACGATCTTTGATTTGTTGGCTTCAACCGCTTGATTTCGGAGGATTCATTTCAACCGGTTTTCAACCTCTCTAATATGCCATGATTTGTCCTGATTCCCTGATTTCAAATTTATTCTGAATTAAATGGGCTTTTGCGCTCGTTTCTCTGGCCTATCCTTTAGCAATGGGCCTGCATTTTATAAAGAACAATAGGACTTATTAATATGATTTATTTAGATAACAAGCATGGAAATGTGACAATATGTATGCAATATATGTGATCGATCAAGCAGAGGCCTGAAAATGTATCTGATTTCAGGAGACTGCAGCCGGCTACAATTTTCGGGTACTGAGAAGCCGTTGGACACCGAGCTGTGAATGATTGACACTACAGACCTTCTGAAGGCAGCCCGAATCCCAGATGAGAATCAGGTGAAAGTGGTCAAGATCCTGCTAAAGGATGTGGCCAAAACCTGGTCGTTAGCAGTGTTGGCCCAAAGGCTTTCCACTCTAGTTTTGATGATGATTAACTCATGTAGTTATGTGTATTAATAATCTTGTGATTTTAGTTTCAGATTATTAATCAAGATGTTAGTAGGTGATTAGCCTCAACAAGATGATTTGGAAGCTATTCACATGGTGATTCAAGAGCCCGAGCGACAAGATCATATATAGCACTCATTGGAGTCAAGCTCGGTGGATCACGAAGTTTTGGATCGAGTCGGCTTGGAGACAGCGCTCTACAAGAAGACATCGGTACCTAGTTTAGTTTTGTGTTTAGATCCATTTGTAAAGATTAGAATAGTATGATATGCTCAAGTTCACAACACACACGTTTCATGTTTTGAATATTGGTTTTCAGTTTTTCCGTTTTTGGTTTAACCGATTTTGGTTTCATGAATAGATAGATCAAAACAAGTTTAAATGGTTTTATATATAGTAGATTCATTCTATATACATGCATGCTTAACTTCCTAGACAAACTTAGTTTTGATTTACTTATTCATGTGTTTTATGTTTTGGTATTTTTAACAAAACATATTTTGGAATTAAAGTCAAAAACATGAATATATATATGTTTCTTGTATATTGGATTATATCCATATGCAACATGCTTCAAAGTGTTTAAATATTATGTTTTTGTATTTAGATGAGTTTTGAACAAAACGTATTTTCAATTCAAAAATTCAAGTTTTAGAAAATACAGATTTTGGTATTTGGCAAAATCTCTATAACACAAAAATGGTCCGTAATGTTTGAAATTTGTGTTGAAATTCTTAACACAAGTTTATATTTCAATGTAAAATGATAAAACTATTTTTGTGTAATTTTAGAGATTTTTATATGAATTTTTAGGATTAAAAATTACATGTTTTTTTTTTACCAGAACTGCTGCTGCCAGGCTAGGTCGGTCGACCGGACGGTCGACTGTACCAGGTAGCCGGTCGACCTTAGCGGTCGACCGACGTGCACGGATACGTGCACGCTGGCTTACCCATAAGCCGGTCGACCGACTGAGAGCAGGTTACTCTCGGGTTGCACCCGGTCGACCGAGCAGTCGACCGTGCAGAGAGCCGCTGCTCTCTGTATCTGGGTATGGTCGACCGCGCGATCGACCGATAGCTGCCAGCGGTCAAATGTGACCGTTGGCCGGTCGACCGACTGGTCGACCGGTAGTTCATTTTTGGCAGATTTTGCTGTCAACGGCTATATTTTTTAATGGGCTATAAATACCCCTTTAATGGCCAGTTTTCACTAAGAATTTTTTGGACGAAATTTCTGAACTTTCTCTAGTGTTTTCACAAGTTTAAAAGAGTTTCTTTGTACTAAAAAGATCAATCCTTATTGTTTAAAAGTGTTTCATTATTTTAAAGAAAAATAGTCTTTTGGGAATTGATTTTGGTTCATTCATTCTATATCTTTGTGGTGATTTCGCAAGTGATTTTTCTTTGTTTTAAACACTTTGTTTCCTCCACACTTGAACTACATCTACTATCTCATTCTATAGGATCCTTGTGTGGGAAAGAAATTGTTTGTGGTTGTTTGTTAGACCACCAAGTTGTAACCCCAAAATTTGCTTGGCTTTGTGCCTTTCCCTCATTGTGTTGAGGAGGTTGTGCAAGTGGGTTGTATCCCTCAAGTTGTGAGGTGATCTTTGTGTTGCTTTGTGCTAATCCCTCAAGTTGTGAGGTGATTGTTTGTTGGCTTGGTGCTTTGCCTCTAGAAGGAGGTTGTGGTTGTAAAGAGAGGAGTTGGGTACTCCTTGTAATTGTTATTGCCCCAAATCCTCGGTGGAGGTTCCCTTTGTGGGAGTCCTTTGTGGACAAGCTAGTGGAGTTGAAATCCTTCTGTGTGAAGGCGGGGATGTAGAGCTGGGTGCTCGAACCTCGAAACATATCTTGTTGTTTGCGCTTGATCCATTGACTCTTACTCTATCTCTCTCTCTCTTTACTTTGTGCCTTGCATCATTATACATTGATCATTCATACTTATATGCTTAGCTTGGTTGTGTGTGCATCACTCATTTAGTGCAATTGCAATTAGTTTTTAAATTCCGCATTAAGTTCACTAGATTAGCATTATCACCTATTCACCTCCCCCTCTAGGTGATTTCAATTGGTATCAGAGCCTACGCTCCTGATATTTAGGTTTAACCGCCTAGGAGTGAGATATTGGTTTGCTAATCTTCATTTGCATTGTTCATTTGCACACATATAGTTGCACTCATGGATAGCCCTCCTATGTTTGATTTTTCTAGACATGATATTTGGAAGGCCAAGATGAGTTGTCATTTAAAAAGACTAGGATATCTAGTTTATCAAGCCACTACTCAAGAATCAGCATAAAAAGGCTAATGCATTAGCACTTAAGACACTTAGAGCATCTCTTAATGAAGATCTTTTACATGTGTTTGCTCATTATGATTCGGCTTTTGCAGTCTGGAGCATATTGACTTCTCCCGAGCTACCAAGGATTATCAACAAGTTGAGGAGATCTAGGAGAAACAAGTCCGACGAGCATTGCCTCATGGTCCAAGGGAAAGACTCCCTTGAGGTACAATCGGATTCTCAACTAGATGATAGCTCTAGTTCATATTGCTATGGGTGTTTTGAAGTTCAAAATTTAAATGTAGAACTTGCCTCTAAGCTTGAAAATTTTGTGAAAAAACATGACCTTTTGAAAAAGAAACATTTTGAATTAAAAGAAGAAATGAAGGAATTGTGCTTAACTTTTGAATTGGTTTTGTAAGAGAAGGAAGAGATTACTAGTGAACGTGACTCACTAAGATCTCAACTAGACCTTGCCCTAAAAGAGATTGATGTTTTGAAAAGTAAAAATGATTGTGATGATATTTTGAAGAACAATGAGGTTTTATCTTCAAAATTGAATTTTGTTTTAAAAGATAACCTTGCTTTGAAAAATGAAATTGATTTCATCACAAAAGAATTGGATTTTGTTTTAAAGAAAAATGAATCTTTAAAAATTGATATAGATTCACATGTTTGCCATGCTAGTGTAGCTTCACCTAGCACATCTTTTACATGCTCCACTTTATCTTCTAGTATTGAAAATGACATAAATGTTTTGAAGAAAAGTGTAGATTGTTTGGGCTCTATTTTGAGCCAATGTGCTTTGGATCATACACGTTGGAATCCTTGGTTCGTAAGAAACAAGTTCCATCTTTGCATGCACACCCATTACAGCATACACATGCTTCCCACGGTCACCACCATCACATGTATGCTCATGTGTACATTTGTACACATTGTGGTCGTAAGGGCCACCTTGCTAGATTTTGCTATGATCGCTTACATGATGAAAATTTAGCAACTAATTTTGTTTGGGTTAGAAAAGATACTAACCCCGGTGGACCCAAAAGAAAATGGGTACCAAAGACCACCCCTTTGATTTTGATGTAGGTATGGGCTCTCGCATCACGTGAGAGTATTGGTGCCTTGAGGTGGATGCGTTCCAAGCTTAAAGAAAACATTTTGGATGCATCACTTTCAAGGGGAGTTTGGTAGAGAGAACCACCATTGGTTTGGAGAACTAGAGAGGTGCCTTCATTGGTTTTGGTATCAATCTCCCTTTTGTATTTGCATGCTTTTCATGTTCATCGATTTATAGCATGCCATGGTTTATTGTTCATTATGCTTATACCATGTTTATTAGATTAGTAATATACATGTTTAGTTACTTGAGACACTTCTTGCTTATATAGATTTATATCTATATGTTCTCACCTTGTTTTTAACTAATATGTATGCTCAAGATCTAATGCACATGCATATACATAATGATCAAATGGATGTTTATGATTTTTGTTTTTTTTTTATGCTTCATGTTTTGATTAGTATGCTAAATGCCATGATTCTTAGATCATTGACATGCATGTATGGCTTTTGAGATCACCCATGTTTATATGGACCCATATGTTGTATTCTCACCATTGTTTAGCTATTATGTATATCATAGGTCTAATAGCATATGGATTTACATAATGATCATTTTAATGATTATCATGTTGATTTATGTCTAGTTTTATGCCTCATGTTTTGAATATACGTTTAGATGTTAGTTTTTATTAAGACTAGGATTTATACTTGTACATATAGTGGGCCACAAATAAATCTTTATAAATGTTTGTGCTTGAATGCTAATTTGTACCCATTAGATGTGCTAGTATAGTCTAGTTTTGATGATTCGTGCATTCTAACTTGTATTCCTCTTTTTGGATATATTTCTTGTTGGCCCAAAGGCCTATCACCCTAGTTTTGATGATGATTAACTCATGAAGTTATGTTTACTAATGATCTTGTGTTTAATTAGTGACAGATTCATTATCAAGATCTTAGTAGGTGCATAGCTCAACAAAGGATAAAATGTCAAGATTTGGAGCTAGCATGGTGTAATCCAAGGAGCTTTTGGATCAAGCTTGGACCAAGTCAAGAAGATGAAGACTTGTGTCTAGGTATAAGATTTTGTTTTTGTTTTAGTTAAAAATGTAAAGGATAGAGTAGTTGGTGGATTGCTCAAGTACATATACACACACACTCTTGATTTAGTTTTGTTTTTATAAAAAATTTTCATTTTGAAAAATACATGTTTGGAATTTGGTATACATATCTTTTATCCAAAATCAAGTTTAGAGCTTAATGTCAAAAACTTAGATATTTCATCTTATTTGTGTAGTGGATCATATCCATACACACTATGCTTTAATGAGTTCAAAATATCTAGTTTTTATTTAAAGGAGTTTTGGAAAAACAAGATTTTGGAAAGTACAAGTTTTCATTTGAACAAATATTTCCAAGTTACAAAAATAGTCCAATCTTTTATAACATGCCTTGATTTTGTGCAAGCATGTTTGTATATCAAAGTATATTGGTTAAACTATTTTTGTAGATTTTTAAGTATTTTATGGGATTTTTATATGAGCCAAAAGACTAACTTTTTAATCCCAGAAAATTATTTCAGGCTTCGTATAAGTCGACTTACTACCTTTAATAGTCGACTAATACTGAAGTCGGCCGACCGGACCGGTCGACCGATGTGCACAAACGTGCATGCCTTTGTGTACTGGAGGACGGCCGACCGTGCCGGTCGCCGCTCCAGAGAGCTCTGCTCTCTGGAAATCTCGGCCGACCGTACGGGTCGACCGACAGAAAGTTCGACTCTCAGCTCCAGTGGGTCGGTCGACCCAGGCGGTCGATCGTGGCTCCAACGGTCGGATTTCTGACCGTTGGCGGTCGACCGGCCGGGTCGACCGGCAGTTCTGACAAAGCCCCAACGGCTAGTTTTTGACAGCCTATATATTTGGGGGTTTGTGGACTGTTTTCAACAAGATTTGGAGATAGTTTTAGAGCCAGTTTTTCCCACTCTTTTCAGAAGTTTTTCTCCACAAAATAGACAGCAAATATTTTCTATCTAAAGGAAAGTTTTATCAAGAGTGTAAAAGAGAATTTCTTGAGTTTTCCTCCACCATCTCTTTCCTAGTTTTTCTCACACAAACACTTGAGCTATCCATTGCTATATCTACCTATAGGTGTGTTGTAGTGAGAGTGCTTTAGGTGATCAAAGTGTTGTGATCACCAAAGATCTTTTCTTTGTTCTTTGAGGAGACGGGCAAGTGTGCTCGTGGTTGTTTAGGGTTCGGGTGTGAACTCTTGTTGATTGAGGTGCGACCTCGGCGAGCCGGTGGGCTTGCGGTGTGTTAGGGACTAGAGAGTCCGAGGGCTTGTAGGTGTTGCGGCACCGAGGAGAGATCCATTGGGATCTTGCATAGTGGAAATCCTTCGTGTGTCGAAGGCGGGGATGTAGAGCAAGTGTGCTCGAACCTCAAAACATACCCTTGTGTTTGCGATTGCTCACTCTCTCTCTCTCTCTTTGTCTCTTTTATATCTTGCATGCTTTATTGTCTATCTTTATATGCTTGATATTCATATTGTGCTCATATTGATATACTTGCTTGGGATTGTTTGCTAACACTTGTATTCAACCAAGAGAGCCAACGCGGCACCTCAACCCATTCAAGGGGAATCTAGAGGAGTTTGTCCAGAGCCCTTCACGGAGAATTCGGCAACACTCTTTGGTTATACGTGGTGTTTAGTGTAAAAGATTTAAATAGGTCATAATTGCTTTTAGCTTCCGCATTATTTGCATCATTCATCATTAAGTGACCATTAGATTAGTCATCACCTATTCACCCCCCTCTAGGTGAACCTACAATTGGTATCAGAGCTTGGTACTCTGATTTGGTCTAACAACCTAGAGTTAAAGATCCTCATTTTTTAGGCTAATCACAATATTTTTGTACACACACCATGGACTTCATGTCACCACCCATGTTTGACATTGTTAACATCCATATATGGAAGGTGAAGATGTTCTTGTACCTCAAAGCCTTAGGTTATCATGTTTATCTTGCCACTACTAATAATGCATATTGTTTAAATGGTAAGAATATTGAGGCTAATACAAAAGCCCTACATGCTTTAAGATCTACCCTAAATGATTATTACTTATCTAGGGTTGCTAACATTGATTTGGCTTTTGTAGTGTGGAACACCCTCACCTCCCTTGGCGAAAAGGATCTATATTATGCCGGGAGTGATTCGGACGTTGGAAGCGACACCTCCAACGTGTGCTATATGGTCCAAGGGGATAACCCCCTTGAGGTAAACTCCGAATCCGATGATGAAGACATGTCATATGATGAGCTTACTACCTTTTGTCATCTTGTGCTTGAAAAATATGACATGCTTAAAATGAAAAATAAAAATTTGAAAAAGAACATTGCTTGCATGCATATAGAACAAGATTCATTTAAATCTAACATTGCATGTTTAGAAAAAGATAACAAAAATTTGAAAAAGAATTTTGATGCCATGCTTAATGAAAAAGATTCATTAGAAAATAAAATGGCATGCTTAGAAAAAGAATATAAAGATTTGAAAAATGAGAATGTTTCCTTGCTTGCAAAATTGAATGATTTATGTAAAGGAAACACTATTTTGAAAAATAAAGTTGATTTGGTGGAAAAACAAAAGAAGTTGTTTTTCAAGAAAATAAATATTTAAAAGAAAATTTTGTGAAAAAGAAAAAGATTTTGTTTCGAAAAAGAAAAAGAAAAGTGATTCTTTATCTCATCATGGTTTACATGCCACCACTAATGAGATTAAAGATTTGAAAAATAAAATAGATAGTTTGAGCTCTAATTTGAGCACATGTGCATTCAATCATACTAAATTGGAGTCTTTGTTTTCAAAGAAACAAATTCCACATGTTCATGCACAACCACATCATGCTTATGTTGAACATCATGCTCACACCCACACACATAAGCATACTAAGGTGTACATATGCACACATTGTGGCCGCAAAGGTCATTTAGCAAAATTTTTTTATGATAAGATTAATGCTTTCAATTTTGCTAATAAAAGATTTTGGGTCCCTCAACACAAAGCTAACCCCCGTGGACCCAACAAGAAAATATGGGTACCAAAACCCCCACCATTTGCTTTTGATGTAGGTGAGGGCTCTCACAAAACGTGAGAGGATCGGTGCCTTGGTAGTGGATGCACATGGATTGGATGGACACATTTTAGACGCATGCTATCAAGGAGGCTTGGTGGGACAACCACCATTTTTGGAGCTTTGGAGTTAGTAACAATCTCTAAACTCCTACTTTTTATGTTCATGCTTGCTCATTCATAATATTCATAGCATGTTCATGATTTATTGTGCTTCATGTGGTATGAACTAGTTTAAATGTAGATTTTATCAAAACTTGCATGTATACATGTACAAATAGTGAATTACAATTGATTCATATATGATTGAACTTCATGCTCATTTGTATCCACTATATGCATATGTATAGACTAGTTTTGATGATTCTTTCATTTACACTTGTTTTACCTATTTTCATGCTTTACTTCATGTATATGTATTTTTAATTCAAATCTAATAAATATACATGTATACCCGTGAGTCTTTTTCTTTCATGCAAATACATTTAATGGACTCTTTTTATATTTGGGATATGTATGTGTATTGTTAGGATTGGATAAATCATACATATACCATGAAGATTAGTGTTTTAATAAAAAAATAATTTCTCATGTTTTTTTGTTTTGTTAAAATGTGACTTATGATCTTTTTGAGCCTCAATGTCTATTTTCATGAAAATGCTATTTACATAACCTTTGAACACTCATCTTTTACTTTTCAAGATAGTTTTGAGCCTTATGGACTATGAGTGTTTGAACTTTTATGTATTTAGTATGATTCATGAAATACATATGCTTTGATTTCATGTTTTTGAAGGATCTTTAACTAGTTTTTCAAAAATAATTTTAACTAGTTAATTGTTCTTCATTTGGTAGAGTTTTTCAAACAAAGCTTATTTTTCAAATCTATTTTTGAAACCCCTACCCTCTATGGGAGGATGGATGGGCGATTATGCCTTGTATGCTTCATTGAAAATCTTCTATCTTGAGCATATGAAGGGTGGTAGGTTATGAGTTATACACTTGATCTTATTGTTATGTCAATTGGTATCTTTGAATCGTTTCAATTGGTATCAATATGAACTTATTTTGTATATACTCATATTTTGTTTCTTATATATGTATGTATCAATTTCTCTTGGTATACTCATTTTTCATACATACATATGAGTTTCATGTGCTTAACTTACAATTGGCTCACATTTTTAAAAGCACAAAGTTTATGATGAAAAATAAAATTTTTGATTTTTATGTTTACTATTGGTATCTATATGCTTCAACTTCATATTTGTTAAATGTCAATTGGTATCAATATGTTTTACAAAAATGATTACTTTCGATTTGGTATCTTAAAATTTGTTTGTTTTACAAAAGCTCTGATACCTTTAAATTTTTGTTTAAAAAAAACAACATTTTTTTTGAGTTGTATTGCCTATATGCAAGGAGAGCTTAACATCTCTTCTACATATAGATTCATGATGAGTATATTATAAATTGAGGAGCTTGACAACTCTTCTTTATATGATATACGTGCTTCACATCTCCTCTTATGCATTACATAATATGTGTTATGTGAATTAGGGCTTATCATCCCTTTTTCATGTAATGTATATGTGTAGGGAAGCTAACTTAGCGTCTTCCTCTTCATGAATGTATATCGCATATAAATCTTTATTGATTGATTTGTATTACCCCTCTTGATCTCTTTGTTTATGACAAAAAGGGGAGAAAATTTTGTTTGATTTGATTTTGCTTTGAACCCTTTGTTGATGAGTGACAAAAAGGGGGAGAAGTATTTGAGTTTATATGCATGTTTGAATAAAAATTTATGTTTATGCATATATATTTTTGTATTGCAAATAGGAGAAAAAGATTTTGATTTGTGCTTGTTGCATGTTTTATCTCCATACTTGCATACATATTCATGTGCCTCATTGCATATCTATTTGTTTATGTGTTATGCATGAGTTAAGGGGGAGCTTCTTTGTAGTTTTACTTTAATCCATGCATATATAACTCCATGAGTTTTGCCATCATCAAAAAGGGGCAATTGTTGGCCCAAAGGCCTATCACCCTAGTTTTGATGATGATCAACTCGTGAAGTTATGTTTACTAATGATCTTGTGTTTAATTAGTGACAGATTCATTATCAAGATCTTAGTAGGTGCATAGCTCAACAAAGGATAGAATGTCAAGATTTGGAGCTAGCATGGTGTGATCCAAGGAGCTTTTGGATCAAGCTTGGACCAAGTCAAGAAGATGAAGACTTGTGTCTAGGTATAAGATTTTGTTTTTGTTTTAGTTAAAATGTAAAGGATAGAGTAGTTGGTGGATTGCTCAAGTACATATACACACACACTCTTGATTTAGTTTTGTTTTTATAAAAGATTTTCATTTTGAAAAATACATGTTTGGATTTTGGTATACATATCTTTTATCCAAAATCAAGTTTAGAGCTTAATGTCAAAAACTTAGATATTTCATCTTATTTGTGTAGTGGATCATATCCATACACACTATGCTTAATGAGTTCAAAATATCTAGTTTTTATTTAAAGAAGTTTTGGAAAAATAAGATTTTGGAAAATACAAGTTTTCATTTGAACAAATATTTCCAAGTTACAAAAATAGTCCAACTTTTATAACATGCCTTGATTTTGTGCAAGCATGTTTGTATATCAAAGTATATTGGTTAAACTATTTTTGTAGATTTTTAAGTATTTTATGGGATTTTATATGAGCCAAAAGACTAACTTTTTAATCCCAGAAAATTGTTTCAGGCTTCGTATAAGTCGACTTACTACCTTTAATAGTCGACTAATACTGAAGTCGGCCGACCAGACTGGTCGACCGACGTGCACAAACGTGCACGCCTTTGTGTACTGGAGGACGGCCGACCGTGCCGGTCGACCGCTCCAGAGAGCTCTGCTCTCTGGAAATCTCGGCCGACCGTACAGGTCGACCGACAGAGAGTTCGACTCTCAGCTCCAGTGGGTCGGTCGACCCAGGCGACCGTGGCTCCAACGGTCGGATTTCTGACCGTTGGCGGTCGACCGGCCGGGTCGACCGGCAGTTCTGACAAAGCCCCAACGGCTAGTTTTTGACAGCCTATATATTTGGGGGTTTGTGGACTGTTTTCAACAAGATTTGGAGATAGTTTTAGAGCCAGTTTTCCCACTCTTTTTAGAAGTTTTTCTCCACAAAATAGAGAGCAAATATTTTCTATCTAAAGGAAAGTTTTATCAAGAGTGTAAAAGAGAATTTCTTGAGTTTTCCTCCACCATCTCTTTCCTAATTTTTCTCACACAAACACTTGAGCTATCCATTGCTATATCTACCTATAGGTGTGTTGTAGTGAGAGTGCTTTAGGTGATCAAAGTGTTGTGATCACCAAAGATCTTTTCTTTGTTCTTTGAGGAGACGGGCAAGTGTGCTCGTGGTTGTTTAGGTTCGGGTGTGAACTCTTGTTGATTGAGGTGCGGCCTCGGCGAGCCGGTGGGCTTGCGGTGTGTAAGGGACTAGAGAGTCCGAGGGCTTGTAGGTGTTGCGGCACCGAGGAGAGATCCATTGGGATCTTGCATAGTGGAAATCCTTCGTGTGTCGAAGGCGGGGATGTAGAGCAAGTGTGCTCGAACCTCGAAACATACCCTTGTGTTTGCGATTGCTCACTCTCTCTCTCTCTTTGTCTCTTTTATATCTTGCATGCTTTATTGTCTATCTTTATATGCTTGATATTCATATTGTGCTCATATTGATATACTTGCTTGGGATTGTTTGCTAACACTTGTATTCAACCAAGAGAGCCAACGCGGCACCTCAACCCATTCAAGGGGAATCTAGAGGAGTTTGTCCAGAGCCCTTCACAGGGAATTCGGCAACACTCTTTGGTTATACGTAGTGTTTAGTGTAAAAGATTTAATTAGGTCATAATTGCTTTTAGCTTCCGCATTATTTGCATCATTCATCATTAAGTGACCATTAGATTAGCCATCACCTATTCACCCCTCCTCTAGGTGAACCTACATTTCTATGATCATATGTTTTAACTTCATGTATATGTCTATCTTGTCCAAACTATTGATTATACATATACATCCTTTGAGCCACGTGCCTTCATGTATATACTTTTGTGGACTCATTATGTTTAGGATATGTATGTATACTTTAGTTTGTACATGACATACATATGCCTTGAAGTTTAAATCGTTTTGATGAGTTTCATGTTTTTAGGTAATTTCAATTGGTAATGAAAATTTAGTTTCTTATGTTTTCATGTTTTTTAAGGAACTTAATATGAGCTTAATTGAATATTTTCATGATTGTGTGTTTCACATTACACTTGTTCACTCACTTTATTATGTTTCTCATGATTGTGTTTTCATGAGTATGATATGGGCTTTATGGACTTTGAGTGTTTAGTGATCATGTGATTTACATGTGTTTCATGAAAAACAATTTTGTTTTATTCCTTACTTGAAGGATTTCGTACTAGTTTAAAAGTTTTTCCATTTAACTAGTTCGTATTCTTCACTATGGTAGAGATTTTCAAACACACTTTATTTTCAAAACTATTTTTTTGAAAACCCTACCTTCTAAGGGCGGTTGGATGGGCGACCATGCCATGTATACCCTTCTTGAATATCTTATAAACTTGTGCATGAATGGGTGGTAGGTTATATGAGGTATACACTTGATATTATTGTTGTTTCAATTATTATCATTGGATTCTTTCAATTGGTATCAATATTGACATTTTTGTAAACTCATATATTTTTGTATATGTATGCTTGCACTTCAAAGAGTATCAATTTCAATTGGTATCTAATTTTTCATACATATATATGTTTTTATTTGTGCTTATTATATTCATATATCATAGAGCACAAATTTTGATCATGATAAAGCTTATTTTATAATGACTATCTTGTTTCAATTGACTAGCTTTCAATTGGTATCCATATACAAGCTTATTCATTGTTTCATTTGGTATTTCATAAAGGGGGAGAAAACTTGTATTTCATCTTTCAATTGGTATTTGATTTTCACTCCCATACTTTGATTGAAAATTTCAATTTGGTATCATATGTTCAAAATGAAAAAATATTTACAATTGGTATCAAAATCCTTGTTTAGAAATTCAAAATTTGTTATGTTTAATTTCAATTGGTATCAAGATTGTTTTCTTACAATTGGTATGTTATTTGTTTACTTATCAATTGATATCAAGATTTTTGTTTTCATTTGATATTGTTCTCATATAAACATGTTTAATTTAAAACAATTCTCAATTAATACAATTTGTTACAATGCCTCGTTTACCTTTATTTCAATTGGTATCATTTGATAGGCATTCCTTAAAATGTTTTTACTCATTTCAATTGATATCATTTATGCACTTCAATTACATTTTTTTAATTGGTATCATGTTTTATGTCACCCCTTTATTGATTCTTTGTTTTTGAACAAAAAAGGGAGAGAACATTTTGTTTTTACCCCTTTGTTGATGATTGACAAAAAGGGGGAGAAGAATTTGAGTTTGTAGTTTATATGCATGTTTGTGTACATGTTTGTGAATGCATGTTTTATGTTTTATTAAAGTTCAATTGGTATCAAAAGCATCATTTAAAGAACATATGTTATGTTTATTTTTTTTGGTATCAAGAGCTTCATTAGTTTTGTTTGTTTTGCAAATTGGTATCAAGAGCTTGTTTTGAAAATGTACTTGTTTTATTTAATTGGTATCAAGAGCATGTTTTAGAAATTTATGTGTTTTATGCATGTTGATTCATACATGTTTATGAATATTAATTGCATACTTATTTGTTTATCTTGATGCATGAGTTAAGGGGGAGCTTTCTTGAAGCTTAACTTTAATCCATGCATATATAACTCCATGAGTTTTGTCATCATCAAAAAGGGGGAGATTGTTGGCCCAAAGGCTTTCCACTCTAGTTTTGATGATGATTAACTCATGTAGTTATGTGTACTAATAATCTTGTGATTTTAGTTTCAGATTATTAATCAAGATGTTAGTAGGTGATTAGCTTCAACAAGATGATTTGGAAGCTATTCACATGGTGATTCAAGAGCCCGAGCGACAAGATCATATATAGCACTCATTGGAGTCAAACTCGGTGGATCACGAAGTTTTGGATCGAGTCGGCTTGGAGACGGCGCTCTACAAGAAGACATCGGTACCTAGTTTAGTTTTGTGTTTAGATCCATTTGTAAAGATTAGAATAGTATGATATGCTCAAGTTCACAACACACACGTTTCATGTTTGAATATTGGTTTTCGGTTTTTCCGTTTTTGGTTTAACCGATCTTGGTTTCATGAATAGATAGATCAAAACAAGTTTAAATGATTTTATGTATAGTAGATTCATTCTATATACATGCATGCTTAACTTCCTAGACAAACTTAGTTTTGACTTACTTATTCATGTGTTTTATGTTTTGGTATTTTTAACAAAACATATTTTGGAATTAAAGTCAAAAACATGAATATATATATAATATATATATATATATATATATATATATATATATATATATATATATATATATATATATATGTTTCTTGTATATTGGATTATATCCATATGCAACATGCTTCAAAGTGTTTAAATATCATGTTTTTGTATTTAGATGAGTTTTGGACAAAACGTATTTTCAATTCAAAAATTCAAGTTTTAGAAAATACAGTTTTTGGTATTTGGCAAAATCTCTATAACACAAAAATGGTCCGTAATATTTGAAATTTGTATTGAAATTCTTAACACAAGTTTATATTTCAATGTAAAATGATAAAACTATTTTTGTGTAATTTTAGAGATTTTTATGAGAATTTTTAGGATTAAAAATTACATGTTTTTCTGACCAGAAATGCTGCTGCCAGGCTAGGTCGGTCGACCGGACGGTCAACCGTACCAGGTAGCCGGTCGACCTTAGCGGTCGACCGACGTGCACGGATACGTGCACACTGGCTTACCCATAAGCCGGTCGACCGCACGGTCGACCGACTGAGAGCAGGTTGCTCTCGGGTTGCACTCGGTCGACCGAGCGGTCGACCGTGCAGAGAGCCCCTGCTCTCTGTGTCTAGGTACGGTCGACCGCGCGGTCGACCGGTAGCTGCCAGCGGTCAAATGTGACCGCTGGCCGGTCGACCGACCGGTCGACCGGTAGTTCATTTTTGGCAGATTTTGCTGCCAACGGCTATATTTTTTAATGGGCTATAAATACCCCTTTAATGGCCAGTTTTCACTAAGAATTTTTTAGACGAAATTTCTGAACTTTCTCTAGTGTTTTCACAAGTTTAAAAAGAGTTTCTTTGTGCTAAAAAGATCAATCCTTATTGTTTAAAAGTGTTTCATTATTTCAAAGAAAAATAGTCTTTTGGGAATTGATTTTGGTTCATTCATTCTATATCTTTGTGGTGATTTCCCAAGTGATTTTTCTTTGTTTTAAACACTTTGTTTTCTCCACACTTGAGCTACATCTACTATCTCATTCTATAGGATCCTTGTGTGGGAAAGAAATTGTTTGTGGTTGTTTGTTAGACCACCAAGTTGTAAACCCCAAAATTTGCTTGGCTTTGTGCCTTTCCCTCATTGTGTTGAGGAGGTTGTGCAAGTGGGTTGTATCCCTCAAGTTGTGAGGTGATCCTTGTGTTGCTTTGTGCTAATCCCTCAAGTTGTGAGGTGATTGTTTGTTGGCTTGGTGCTTTGCCTCTAGAAGGAGGTTGTGGTTGTAAAGAGAGGAGTTGGGTACTCCTTGTAATTGTTATTGCCCCAAATCCTCAGTGGAGGTTCCCTTTGTGGGATCCTTTGTGGACAAGCTAGTGGAGTTGAAATCCTTCTGTGTGAAGGCGGGGATGTGGAGCTGGGTGCTCGAACCTCGAAACATATCTTGTTGTTTGCGCTTGATCCATTGACTCTTACTCTATCTCTCTCTCTTTACTTTGTGTCTTGCATCATTATACATTGATCATTCATACTTATATGCTTGGCTTGGTTGTGTGTGCATCACTCATTTAGTGCAATTGCAATTAGTTTTTAAATTCCGCATTAAGTTCATTAGATTAGCATTATCACCTATTCACCCCCCTCTAGGTGATTTCAGGCAGAAGAAGCGAGATTGGATAAGCCTATTTCTGGGAGCACTTCTCGAGGGGTTTTTATGAGAGGCTCTTCCCTACAACGGCTCAGAAAGAGATGGAGGAACAGTTCATCAGGTACAGCAGTTGAGCCGATCCGTGGATGAGTACGCTGCTACTCAGTCGGTTTGCATCCTATATGGTGAGCGATGAGGAGAAGCGGGCCAGCAGATTCCAACAGGGGCTGAAGAAGGACATCCAGATATTTCTTATGCCTCAGCAGCTTAAGACGTACTCTCAGGTTCTCTCTATTTCCCGTGAAGTGGAGCGGGGACTGGAGAAAAAGGACAAGCACCAGATGCAGAACAAGCCAGTGAAGAGACCCTTCCAGTTGATGGATGAAGAAGACCCAACCAAACCCAGCGATGGCCCGATACTCAGGCAACCATTCTGACCTCCCCCTCAGCAGGCGATATGCGGATATTGCCTAAGGCCCGGACACATCCAGAGCAATTGCCGGAGGGCGAACAGACTGTGTTTGGCATGTCGATCTGGTTATCATTCATTAGGTGTTTGTCCGTTCAAGAGGACATGGAATGCTACCCCAGCACCTCTAGCACTTCCAGCACTACCGCCGGGAAGGAACCCGAGCCCGTTGGCAGGAGAGCTCCACTCTTTTCCCAGCAGCGAGGGGTAAGGTTGGAGCTGATCGTGGGAGAGGCTAGGCTTACAATTTGTCAGCAGGAAAAGCCGAGGCGTAAGTTGTGATAGCATAAGCACAAGGAGCTCAGTACCCAGATCAGGAGCCCTGATGATGTCACTGTGACCGCTATTCCCCAACCTTTTGTGTCCTGAGATTGTAATCTCCCTTATCCTTTTCACTTTATCATATTATCATCGTTGACTGTAATCTCTTCCATGTTCATCTCCCTCCTTATAGAAATTTCGAGGACAAAATTTTTGTTAGGTGGGTAGATTGTAGCACCCAATCCCGGGATACGTACCCAGATACGTGTCCTGACTTTTTTGACCATATTATTGCAATTTTCCTTCAGTATTTGTTTATAAGTTGTGATTTTTATGTTTTTGGTATCAGATCTGGATTCTCAGGCCTAAAGTAAGCCCTGACCCGAACCGGGAACCCAATACCAGCCTGCTGCTCGATTTGACCTTTTTGGTAATCCGATTTGATCGATTTCAGCTTCAAACACTGTTTTCCAATATTTTATATTTTTCATGATTTTCTAGAATTTTTCTGCAAAATCTCCAAAACCGGTGTCGGTCGGCATCGCTGACCGATTCCCAGATTTTTAGTTTTCAAAAGGAATTGAATTTTCAAAAAGTCTTTCACATTAATTCTTAAAATTTCATTTTCAATCTAAATACATTTTTGGGATTTTTCTAAATTTATCAAAATTTGACCGATCTGGTGTCTATCAGTATCGCCGGAAGATTCTAAAATTTTTAATTTGAAAACTACATTTAATTTCTTGAATCCAATTTCACTGAGCATATTAAAATAATATTTTCTATTTTTGAGAATTTTTTGAAACGTTTCTGAAATAGTCAAATTTTGCCCTATTAAAATAATAATATTATTTACCAACAATTTCTTTTCTTACTTTTTCCTTCTCTGATCCTCTATTTTATACTCCAAGGATATTCTAATAATTTTATTATTTTATAATATATTTATTTATAATTTCTTTCTTTTTTTCCCTTTTTCTTATTTTTTCCTTTTTCCTTTTCTTCTTTCTTTCTTTTCTTCTTTTCTCTTTCTCCTCCATACCCTGCAACCCAACCACCCTACCCGACCCATTCCCTGCTGCTGCTGCAAGCAGCAGCAGCCCCCCCCCCCAAATTTCCCCCCCATCTCCTCTCCCATTCCCTCCCTCTCCATCTTTTCCTTTTTAATTCCTTTCCTTCTTCCCTTTCACCTTCTTCATCTTCACAACTCCTCCAACCAACAACCTCTCTCTCCCCTACCATCATCGTCGCCTCCACCACCTAAGCCCCTAGCCACCGGCGCCGCCACCCCTCCCATCCCCACTTCCTTCTCCACTTCCATCACCCCCAAAAAAACCACTCCTCCTCCTTCAGTTTCAACCAAACCCATCACCTTATCCTCCTCATCTTCTCCAAAATTCTCCACCAAACCACCTCTCCACCACTTCTAACCCCCAATCATCACCTCCTCCTCCTCTAACTCCCCGCCACCTCCAATAACCACCATAACCACCACCACCATCAACTTCCACCACCACTCCTCCACTAAACATCAACCAACCCCTACTCTCCACCACCCCCCATCCCCGGACTAGGCGGCGCCCCCCCCCCCCCCGCGCCGCCGCCGCCGCCATGCCGCCGGCAGTGGGCCGGCCGCCCCCTCCCCTCCATTTCCTCCTCCTTCTTTCTTTTCCTTTCTTCTTTCTTTTATTCATTCCAAATATAACTATTTTAATCCCTTTCCCTAAAATACCCTCCACCTCTCCCCCAAATTACTTACCTATAATTACAATCATGCCCCTCCCCTTTTATTTCCTATTTCCTCTTCTAAAAATACCCTATTCTCTCTCTCCTTCCTACAACTTTCTCTCTCCTCTCTCTCTCTCCTCTCTCATTCCCTCTCTAATAATTATATAAATATTTATATTTATATATTTTAATATATATATATGGGCCAGTGGCTTGCTCGCACGGGTTCGCGGATTTCTCAGATTTTAACCGGTATTTCATTCCGGTTTCAGGCGAGTGCTTTATATTAAACTTAAAAATAATTACCCTTGATTTATAGCATGATATTGATATATGGACATTTTATTATTACTGTAACATGCCTAACACTTGCTAAGGTAATATTTAGTACATAATTTCTTGCTATACAAACTTATAGATGGTTGATTGGAGTTCATTCATGCATCATTTTTACCACCATGCTATGCTTTATCTGAATAAATATTGGATTTTTATTGCTTTTTTCCCTCTTTTTTCAGGTCCAATGTTTAATGAAGAAGGATGCCCAACAATTATGATTATTAAGGAATTAAAGAGTAATTAGAAGCCCACAAGAAGAAAGCCCAGATCTAAACAGTTCCAAAGCGTATTCTACGTTTCTAGAAGATCCACTGGGGATACGAGATACAACAGAAAGGCACAAAAATCCGCTAGCGCAGCGACCAAGAAACGGCCGCGGAAACGCGGCACAGGCCGTGGACCCGCGGCAATCTTTTGGCCATTACTTCAGCGTTTGATCCGGAGGCTGAAGTGGGATGTCCTCTTCTCATGAAGACTATAAATAGACCCCTAGGGTCTCTGTAATCGGAGAGGAGAAAAGAGCATTGTTTATAGGGAAATTGTTAGGGTTTCTCTAGGTTTTCTTTAGTCTCTTATGTAATTTTCTTTTTCTCCTTCTAGAATCCAGAAAAGAGAGAGTGAGAGTGAGCAATCTTTGTAATTGGAGATGGTGACAACGCAATACAAGGATCAAGCTTTCAATCTTCTAATCTTTTCTTGTTCTAGTACAGTACTTTCTTTAAGCTTTTACTTTCTTCTATTTAATTTCTGCAATGAACTGTTGCTTGTTCTTTATTCCCATGTCTAGCTAAATTATTAACATGACTAACTAACTTTTAATTTTACTAACTACTAACTCTCGGGTGATTGTTACTTATATGATTCATTGGATTCTTATTTCGTCTTAGTCTTGCAAATTACAAGTCTATCTTACCCCCATTGAAGATGAGTTGCTTTTTATTCTTTGCAAATGCTAAGTTCCCCCTCCATATGATTCATGTGAGCCTCACTTAGAGCCTTGTCTTTATAACAAGTGCCTTGATGGAACATGAAGATGGAGCACTTCACTCTGCTAATGACTACATTACAAGTTTCTTATTTCATGCTCGCTTTATTATAGCTTTGATGGACTAATGAATCTTGCATGTTTTCTTAGCATCTTTAAAAGTGACTATCCTTGTTCCACTGTTGAAAGTCTATTTAGGGAGCCAATGATTCAAGGAAGCAACTAGCCTAGCCTAGATGAGAAACACCTTCGACATGGGACAATACAAGGACTTGGCAAAGCAAGACACACTATTGCCGATGAATCAATATGAGGCATGCAACACCCAATGAGAGTAGTAAGTTAGTAAATTAAAATTTTAGTTAGTCATGGCTTCTCTTTATATCATACTAAAAAAAAAAAAAACCTCTCTTCTGAAAATTTTCTCTTTTCAAATATCTCCGTTTTCCTTCCATCTTTATTCTCGTTTCTTCCTTTCCTTTACAAAACCCCCAAAGATTTTTCACTCACCTTCCACATCGTTTGTTTTTCATTTCTCAAAACAGAGAAGAACCTTCATTTTTCTTCACTAAAATTTCAATATAAAACCTTGAAATGCTTCTATTGCTAACCCTCCCTGCGGATACGACCCGTCCTAGCTTATGCTACGAACGGTGATTCGGAAGGAGTAAAGTAAACCTGCACATACATTCGAAGTTCTTGATCATCGGTACACAGACATCAACGGTTTACTCTAAACCCTTTCTCAGTACATTAATCCTTCCGAACAAATTTTTTGGCACCGTTGCCGGGGAGGGTAACGATTTTTATTGAATTTTTGGAACTAAAACGAATTTTTTCTTCTCTGTTGCAGGTTACAGGTCAGGGAAAGCAGAAAAAAGATTACAGTAACATATAAGTGGTCTTGGGCCTCCGTTCTAGAAAGCAGAGACCAAGCACCCTCTGGATTACCGCGTTTTCTCGGCTTTGGTCGCAGATCCGCGGCAAAAAGGAGTTCACTACTGACTGGCTTTTTGCAGGGCCGCTTGCTTTGCAAAATTGTAGTTTTCTGCAAACTTTATTTCTTGTATGCCATCACCAGGAGCCTGCTAATAAACCAACAGTAAAACATTTGTTGAAAAAGTTCAAAAATTGATTAGACGTTTGCATTTTAGGCACGTGTCTTTTCAATTCATTTACTTTACTGTTGCAGAGTACTGGAGCAAGGTACATTCGCATTGCATTTAAAATAGGACTCATCTCTTGGTTGATTTATATCGCTTTGAGTGAATCTTGTTTATCTTGTACACTTGCACAAATTGATCTTAAGGGCACCACCCAATAACAACATAAGGTGGGGATTTAATCACCCTTCCTTGGCCCAAAAATCAGATTCCAAGCACTCACAATCCCAAGCTTTTTAAATAAAAATTGATAGACGTTGGCCCCTAGGGACATCCGGACTCGTTAAGAGATCAGCTGAGGTTGGAAATTATCTTTGATTCACACTCCAGCCAAATCAGTGTCTGAGGTTGGAGATTGAGGGGCGAAACCCCGAAGGCTGGTGGTTTGGCTTAATTAGGCCCGTCGCTTCTGCGCGGATACCTCCCACCAATCTTGCCCCCACCTAGTTGATTAGCTGTGGTCTGACTCGAGCAATAACCTTCTTCAGTTCATCGAACAGTTAGGAGTCATCTAGGTCCAGATATCCTAGATAGCTTGTGATTGTTTTTTTTTCCTTTTTCTTGTTTGTTATTTTCTTTTTTTTCGCTTGATTGCTTGGTGAACGTTATCTGATTGTGCATGCAAGAGTAGTATCGGAACCCAATTTCAGCAAGACTTGTTAGGACTTCTACACTTGCACAAACACCACCTCCTGACACAAGTCCAATCATGGCTAACAATACTTCTCTCCAAGACAAGTACTACCCCATTCGTACTTCACTTCCTTAATGCATTCTTTACCCGAAGCAACTGGGAACAATTTTGAGCTTAAACCATAATTCATAAATACACTCCCAAGATTTCATGGCCTAGAATCTGAGGACGCATATTTCTTCATTCGTGAGTTTGAAGAAGTGTGCTTGATGATGAGAATTCCCCAACTGGGGGAAGATGCTGTTAGATTAAGTTCATTCCCTTCGCGCTTAAGGATATAGCCAAGAAGTGGCTATACAATCTGCCTGCCAGTTTTATCTCGACATGGGATGAATTTGTCAAAGTCTTTCTTAAGAAATTCTATAACATTCACAAAACGGCCCTCATCAGAAAAAAACATAATGCAGTTTAAGCAGGAATCAAGTGAACCATTCTGGAAGTATTTTGAACGGTTTAAAGATTTACTAGCCCAATGCCTCATCACGGCATAGAGAAGTGGCAACAGTGCCAAATTCTCTATGACGGACTAGATTATCAAACTAAGACACTCCTCGAGACTATGTTGTTGGCCCAAAGGCCCATCACTCTAGTTTTGATGATGATCAATTCATGTAGTTATAGTTTACTAATAATCTTGTGATGTTTAATTTCAGATACTTAACTAAGATATTAGTAGGTGACAGCTTCAACAAAGGTGTTTTTGGAGCTTTCACATGGTGATTCAAGAGCCCGAACGTCAAAGATCATATATAGCACTCATTGGAATCAAGCTCGGTGGATCACGGTTTGGATCGAGTCGACTTGAAGACGGAGTTCGTCAAGAAGACTTCGGTACATAGTTTAGTTTAGTGTTTAGATCCATTTGTAAAGACTAGATAGTGTGATATGCTCAAGTTCACAACACACACACTTATTTTAGTTTTCATGTTTATTGGTTTTCGGTTTTGGTTTAACCGATCTTGGTTTTCATGAATAGATAGATTCAAAATAAGTTTACATGGTTTAATGTATATTAGATTGGTTCTATATACATCTATGCTTCAACTATTTATACAAACTTAGTTTGATAACATATTCATGTATTTAGGTTTTATATTTTAACAAAACTTGTTTTTGGAATTATTGTCAAAAACTATGATATATATCTTTGTATGTGTATTGGATTTTATCCATATACATCATGCCTAAAAGTTGTTTCTATATCATGTTTTTGTATTTGGATGAGTTTTGGAAAAATCGGATTTCCATTTGAAAAATCCAAGTTTTGGAAAATACGGATTTTGGTTTTCGGCAAAATTTGTAAGTCACAAAAATGGTTCAAAAAGTTTGAATTTGTGTTGAAATTTTTCACACAAGTTTGTTTATCAATGTATTATGCTAAAACAATTTTGTGGAATTTTATAAGTTTTATGAGATTTTATTTTAAAATTAAAACCCCAAGTTTCAAGTCCTGAAAAACTGCCTGCCAGGCTTTGGCGGTCGACCGGACCGGTCGACCGTACCCAGAGTCGATCGACCGGACCGGTCGACCGATGTGCACAAAACGTGCACGCTGGCCAGCCACTTAGGCCGGTCGACCGAGCGGTCGACCGACTGCAAGTACCCCACTCTCGGGTGGGGGCGGTCGACCGACCGGTCGAGCGTAAGGCTTGGACGGTCGACCGACTAGAGAGCATTTGCTCTCTGGATTGGCACAGTCGACCGGGCGGTCGACCTAAAGGCTCCAACGGTCAAATTTTTGACCGTTGGCGGTCGACCGCCAGCCGCCAAGGCTGAAAAACAGCCCCAATGGCTAGTTTTTAATGGGGCTATTTATACCCCATTTGTAAGGGTTTTGGTTAAGATTTTTAAGAAGAAAAATTCTCCTATCTACAAGTGTTTTATACAAGTTTTCAAAAGTATTTTTAGAGCCAAAAGGATTCATCTTTATTTTTAAAAGGGTTTGAAAATTCAAGAAAAAGGAGAAACTTTAGGATTGATTTTTGATCTTCATTTTAATCTTATCCTAGTTGTTTTCCCAATAGTTTTCTTTGAGTTTTTGATTTCCAAACTCTTTGTTTTCCACACTTGAGCTATATCTTGCTATCCTATCTATAGGATCTTTATTTTGTGGAAGAAAATTGTTTGTGGTTGAGATAGACCACCAAGATTGTAACCCTCCTTATTGTGGTATCCCTCTTGTGTAGAGGTTGATTGTGGAGTGGTGGTTGGCTCCCTCTAGTGAGAGGTGGAGATTGTGGTTAGCTCCCTCTTGTGTTTGGTGAAGGCTTTGTGTTGGAATCCCTCAAGTATGAGGTGATTGGTTTGTATTGGCTAAGTGCCTAACCCTCTAAGTGTAGAAGTGTTTATTGTTGGTTGTGCATTGCCTCTGTGAGAGGTTGTATTGATTGAGAGAGGAGTTTTGTACTCCCGGTTGTTGTTGCCCCAAATCCTCATTGGAGGTTCCCTGTGTGGGAGTCCTGTGTGGACAAAGTTAGTGGATTGGAAATCCTTCTCGGTGAAGGCGGGGACGTAGAGCTGGGTGCTCGAACCTTGAAACAAATCTTGTTGTTTGCGTTTGATCCATTGACTCTTATTCTCTCTCTCTCTCTTACTTTGTTCCTTTCATCATTCATATTGTCATATCATAATTATATGCTTGGTTTGATTGTGTGTGCCTCACTTGTGCTTAACCACGAGAGCTTCATATAGCGCCTCAACTCTTATTCAGAGGAATCAAGAGGAGTTAGTCCAGAGCCCTTCACTGGGAATTCGGCTACACTCGTTGGTTGCATTAAGTGTGTTGCAAGTATTGTTTTAATTTCCGCATTTAGTTTATTAGATTAGCCTTATCACCTATTCACCCCCCCTCTAGGTGATTTCATATGTGTCAAGGGGAATTTTTAAAGAAAGATGAGAACCAGGGTTGGGATCTCTTTGAAGTTTTAGCAAAAAAACCGTTCAGTGGGAGTCTTGCCCTGAGAAAACCAATCTCACCACTTCCAGAGCTGGTATGCATTCGATTGAATCCTCTATAGCTGCCGAGGTAAAGATAACTCAATTGATGAAAAGGCTAGAACTGCTTGAGGCTAGGGAACCAAATTCTGTGAATCAGGTCAACCCACCACCTGTGATCAACCCGGGTTGTACCTACTCCATGCTCTTAACCACCTGTTTGAGGAGTGTCCCGTCTACCAAGCTCAAATGTACCCTGAGAATATGAATGCAGCATACACCAGACTAACTACAATTCATACTCTAAAACATATAACCCGGGATGGAGGAACCATCCAAATCTTTCTTAGAGTCAGTCTGGTCATGAGCAACCAAGACCATCATTTCCACACCAATATCCTGCTCAGTCTCATCAACCCAGTTTCCAACAGAGTCCACCAAATTTCCAAACAAGCTTCCAACACAACTTCCAGCCCACATATCAGCAACAACAAACACAAAATCATCCTGATAAAAAATTGTCAGATTTGGAAAGAATGATTGAAACCTTATCTAAAACCTAGGCCTCAATGATGAACACCCACAATCAAGCTATCAATAGGTTAGAGGTTCAGATAGGTCAACTGGCTAGCTCATTGAATGAAAGACAAAAGGGAACATTGCCAAGCCAGTCAGTGCCCAATCCTAAGAACCCCTTCCCTATTCATGAAGCTGAAGACATAGGTCCAAGTCAGTGTAATACTGTTCATATTTTGAGATCTGGAAGGCAGATAGACAATCAGGTTTCTAGTCATCCTGTTCCAAATAAATCAGTGTCTACATCTCCTGTTCCAGTACCACCAACTAAAAATAATCCATCTTCAAGTTCACAACCTTCAACCTCCAAATCGAATAATAAAGACAAAGCAGATGAGCAACCATACAAGCCTATTGTACCATTCCATAATAGGCTAGTAAACCAAAAGACTAATGCTCAAATGGAAAAAATTAGAGAAATGTTTAATCAGGTCCAGATCAATGTACCCTTTCTTGATGCCATACAATAAGTCCCCTCATATGCCAAGTTCTTGAAAGATATGTGCACTAAGAAAAGGAAAACAAATGTTCCAAAGAAGGTCTTCCTTACTTCCAATATAAGTGAGTTGCTAACTGGGCCAATTCCCGTGAAATATAAAGACCCAAGGAGTCCAACTATTTCTTGTATTATAAGACAGACTATGATAAATAAGGCATTACTTGATCTAGGAGCCAGCATCAATCTTCTTCCTTTCTCTGTGTATCAGCAACTAGGGTTAGGCGACCTCCGTCCAACCAGAGTTACTATACAACTAGCTGATCAATCTGTAAAGATTCCAAAGGGGGAGATTACAGATGTTCTCATTCGGGTCGGGGAATTCATTTACCCCATGGATTTCATTGTTCTGGAGACGCAACCTGTACATAATCCCAAAGCTCAAACACCTGCCGTTCTAGGACGACCCTTCCTAGCCACTGCAAACGCAATCATCAATTGTAGGAATGGATCAATGCGTCTAACTTTTGGAGATATGACAAAAGAGGTAAATTTTTCCACCTGGGAAAACAACCTCAAGATTTGAAAAATAAGTCATTTGAAGTGAACTTGATCATGGGATTAGCAAGTGAACATGAAATGGAGATTGAATATGAATCTGATAGAGAATTTGAATTGGAGTCTGATGACTTCAACCTTGATCAAATAATTGAATCCACAGTGGAGTGGGCAACAGATGCAGCCCTTATCCTCCCCTTACACAAGGAACAACCATTGATAGATCAAGTGCCCTCTTCTGAGCTTAAGGTTCTTCCTAGTCATCTCAAGTATCAGTACTTGGGTGAAAAGGAAGCATTTCTCGTGATAATTGCGTCCCATCTGACGAAACAACAGGAAGAGGATCTTCTTGTAGTATTAAGGAAAAATCGAGAAGCCATTGGTTGGACCATGGCTAATATAAAGGGAATCAGTCCATCCATTGTGCAACACCGGATTCATTTGACGGAAGACGCAAAACCTAAACGTGACCCACAACGTAGACTAAACCCGATCATGCAAGAGGCTGTTAGAGCTGAAATTTTGAAGCTATTAGACAATGGGATCATCTATCCCATATCCGATAGCCAGTGGGTTAGTCCAGTCCACGCTGTGCCAAAGAAAGCTGGGTTTACCGAGGTAGAAAACGATAAGAAAGAATTAGTACAAACTCGTCTTCCAACAAAGATTCGAGTCTGTATTGATTACCAAAAATTAAACGCTGCCACGTGTAAAGACCACTTTCCCCTTCCGTTCATAGATCAAATGCTCGAGAGACTAGCTGGACATGAGTATTACTGCTTCCTGGATGGATATTCAGGATACAATCAAATCCTTATCGCTCCCGAGGATCAAGATAAGACTACCTTCACCTGTCCCTTTGAAACATTTGCATACCGAAGAATGCCCTTCGGCCTATGCAACGCTCCTGCAACGTTTCAACGTTGCATGCTTAGTCTTTTTTCCGACATGGTGGAAAAATTTTTGGAAATTTTCATGGATGATTTTTCCATTTATGGTGATTCCTTTGAACAATGCTTGCACCATCTTAAGTTAGTTTTACAACGATGCATGGAGAAAAACTTGACACTCAATTGGGAGAAGTGTCACTTTATGGTCAAGCAAGGAATTGTCCTAGGGCATGAAGTTTCACACAAAGGAATTGAGGTTGATAGATCGAAAGTGGACGTTATAACAAAGCTCTCTGAGCCAAAATGCTTAAAAGACATTAGATCATTTTTAGGGCACGCTGGCTTCTATAGAAGATTTATTCAGGAGTTTAGCAAAATTGTTAGACCTTTAACAAATCTCTTGGGAAATGATGTACCCTTCAATTTTGATAAAGAGTGTCCACAAGCTTGAGAGGAGCTTAAACACAGACTTGTTTCGGCGCCAATAATCTCAGCGCCTGATTGGACTAGGCCTTTTGAAATCATGTATGATGCCTCTGATTATGCCATAGGCGCTGTTCTTGGACAACGTACTGATAACAGGCAACATGTGATTTACTATGCTAGTAGGACGCTTAACGAGGCCCAACTGAATTACACGACCACTGAAAAGGAATTTTTAGCAGTTGTGTTTGCGTTGAAAAAATTCCGCAAATACCTACTAGGATCTAAGACAAAGATTTTCACTGATCACTCCGCCCTTAGATACTTAATGCAAAAGAAGGATGCAAAGGCCAGACTGATTCGATGGATACTTCTTTTGCAAGAGTTTGATTTGGAAATTAAAGACAAAATGGGCGTTGAAAATGTGGTGGCAGATCACCTTTCGACAATTCCTAATGCACCAATTGAGACTATACCTATCAATGAAGACTTTCCTGATGAAGACATCTTTACGATGTGTAAAGAGCCCTGGTATGCTGATATAGCAAACTACCTTGCAACAGGGCAAACACCTTCAAATTGGTCAGGTCAGGACAAGTATCGCTTTATGAAACAAGTACGGTTTTTCTTTTGGATGAACCGTATTTATTCAAATATTGCCCTGATCAGATAATTAGAAGGTGTCTTTCTAAGGATGAACATCATAGCGTATTGACATTTTGTCACGAGCTGGCTTGTGGTTGACACTTTGGTCCACGAAAGACTGCTGAGAAAGTCCTTCAGAGTGGGTTCTATTGGCTCACTCTCTTTAAGGACGCTTATACTTTCTGCAAGCTCTGTGCCCGATGTCAAATGACGGGTCGAATCACGCATAGAGACATGATGCCCCTTACACCGATCCTTGAGGTAGAAATTTTTGATTTGTGGGGCATCGATTTTATGGGACCCTTCCCTCTGTCTTATGGCAACCAATACATTTTGGTGGCCGTAGACTACGTTTCTAAATGGGCTGAAGCTATTCCGACTAGGACAAATGATAACCAAGTTGTCATCAAGTTTTTATGTGAACACATCATTTCTCGCTTCGGAGCCCCCTGTGCGATAATTAGTGACAACGGGAGTCATTTCTGCAACCGGGCTTTTGAAGCCCTAATGCGGAAGTACTCCATCTCTCATAAATTATCCACGGCCTATCATCCTCAGACGAACGGGCAAGTGGAGGTAACCAACAGACAAATTAAACTGATATTGGAGAAAACTGACGGACAAAATCGTAAGGATTTGTCCATCAAACTCATTGATGCCCTATGGGCATATCGGACCGCCTACAAGACTGTCCTCGATATGTATCATATCGAGTTGTATTTGGAAAACCCTGCTATTTGCCTGTGGAGTTAGAACACCATACCATGTGGGCACTTAAATAGCTGAATTTGGACTTAGACAAAGCCGGTGATTTGAGAAAGCTGCAGATATCCGAGTTAGAAGAACTATGAAATGATGCATACGATAACGCTCGGATATCTAAACACATGATTCATAGGAAAAATTTTATCTCAGGACAAAAAGTTCTGTTGTACAACACTAGACTCCACCTTTTCCTGGTAAACTCAAAACCAGGTGGTCAAGCCCATACGTCGTCCAGAACGTCTCTCCTCATGGTGCCATTGAAATTTTCGATCCCAAAGATGGCAACACTTTCAAAGTCAATGGTCAACGCCTGAAGCCATTTTTCACCATGGAGTCTGAGTCACACCATGTTATTGAACTGGGTCTTTGCGACCCAGTCTATGTGACCACGTAATTTCACACTTTTACCGATGTCTCCTGTAAATCATTTGGGACCTCCTTTGTAAATTAAAAAAAAAGACAATAATCGGGACTTAGGTGCTAAATATCACCTAGGTTTTTTATCTCTTCCTACACTCCCTTTTCTTTCTAAATAACCTAGGGTTGTAAATTCCTAGTTTCCACTTGGGCAATTTGGGGATTCCGTCCTTCTCAGCCCCTTATAAATATCCCCCCTCCCGTGTTCTCCTCATTACCCTACTTCCAATCTCAGATCTAAAACGCACTATTCCAGCGCCGCCCCCCTAATTTTTCTGTGCCCCTCTCTCCTCTATATTGCCGCGTTTTCACGGCCACAGCCGCGCCTCCGCGGCCATCTGGAAGAGCCTGGGCCGCCGCCAAATTTCTCTGCAGACGCGGCAGTCTGAAGATCCCTGATCTACCACCTGCTCATCTGCCACCACAGCGGATTGCTCTCTGTAATCCACTTTGAGTTTCCCCCCCACGTAGTCCGGGGGAGGTTTGCGTATCTCTTCCCGTTGCTTCATATTATTCATCATGGCACCGTCAATTTTCGCTGAAAAAGATTTTGCTAGAATTCTTAGCGATGTTAACGGTTATGGTCATATATTTTTGGATCGTATTCGTGCGTGGGATTGGTATGCATTGATATATGATAATTCAGATCATGAGGCTTATTATTGTCCTGAGCTCGTCAAGCTTTTCTACAATTCCATAGATCACGCCTCTGTAAACTTTGACACATACCAAATCTTGATGCACATGCCCACTGGGGATATTATTATCACGCTTCTTCTCCTAGAAGAACTCACACATGTCCCTTGCAACCCATATCATAGCGACCCCCTACCTTTAATTGATTACATGACTGTCATGGGGGCTCGTTGTATGGAACAAGATAGGGGGCTCAAAGCCAGTACTACATTTAGAAACGTACATTGCGTTGGTCGCTGGATTCAACGCAACATTTTAGGGCTTGACCACACGCCCTCCTTTAACAGGCCGGTGCTGCAGATTATACACGACCTGATGACTCGACAGCACACTATCTGTATTAACAAGATCATCTTTCATAGTATCATCACCAACTCCTCCCGCACACGCGGTGCAAAGTACTCGCCCAGTTTTGATCACTCGTCTGTGTAAGACTTTCTTACCAGATGCAGTTTTTGACTCATATGATAGGGTGTTCGTTGCCCAAGAGAGGGCGACTAGCGCTTACAATAGTTGTCTTCATGCGGTCTGGACTCCTAGTGTCCAGTCCGAAGATGTCCCTGTGGAGTCCTCTTTGGAGGAACTTTTAGAGGAGGAGGATGAGCCGGCCTTTTGGCAACAGGACCCCCAGCTGATTCACGCGCCTTCATGTCTACTATTTGGCGAGGCATGAAGAAGATATTTCGGGGGCAGATTCGACTACGCAAACAGGTTGAGGAGCAGATATCTCGTCTAGACCGCATCGAGGAGGGTCTGCGGCGATCACAGTCGGCCGGACCAAGCACCACCGCTGGTCCAAGCCGAAGGCGGGGGTAATACCTTTCTTTACCTATTTCATGCGGATATTTTCTTACATACATTGAGGATAATGCATGGGATAGGTATGTGGGGTAGATACTAACATACTACCATAAGATTTTTCTAGACTTTTTCTTTTAGATTTCTAGGTTTCTTATTTCTTATATATATTAAAATAAAAAAAATTTGATCCATTTTTGGAAAGAAGTAACTTGATCTTAGGTATTAAGAAAATTCTAAGCTAAGATTTCTTAATATAAGTCAAAATAAGAAATTTTGTTGGATCTTTAGGTTAAGAAAGAAAAGAATAGAAAAGATAGCTAGATTTTGAATTTTTTCTCAAAACTATATACATTTGCTTGTTGAGGGATTAATCAAAGACTTAGTGACTTTGTTTACATAAATAAAAAAATATAAATAAAAAATATATAATATTCATAAATAAAACTTGATTACTAATTAAGCTGGTTGGTTATGCATTAAGAAGCATAACCAGTCACGCCTAAAAAAGGTTGAGTCCTTATCATTCGTGGCCTAATTTACTCGAGACCTTGAACCTTAGGGATGTATCTTCATCTGGTGCCCTAAGACCATCTAGTCTGGGAGTCATCGGTAAAAGGCTCGCTACATGGGTAAATTGGAAAGCCTAATGAAGCTAAGAGAATGTAAATATATAATCTAATATATATATATATATATATATATATATATATATATATATATATATATATATATATATATATATATATATATAATATGTATATATATATGTAAACAAACGAACTAAAGTCTAAGAAAAATCCCTCATACATATGTATATGTGTTAGGCTTGATACAAAATCCAGTTTTCTCTCTATTCTTGAAAAACTTAACCTAAGTTGAAAACAAGATTTCAAATGGAAACTTATAAAAAGAAGGAAAAGTTTAGAATAACCCGAAACCGATAGATCACCGAAATTCTTGAAGAAAATGGATCATAATAAAATATTTCTCTTTTTCACTAACATTTTCTTTTTCTTTGGGATTTTGTGGGTGTAATCCGCTGAAAACCCTCAGGAGACAACACTCCTCCTCTAGGGTAACCTAGAGGTTTAAAGGCTTGTTGCACGAACTCAGTGCAATCGTGTCACCTGTGAAAGTGGTGTAATAATTTAGTTAGAATTTTTTTCTTTGCTTATTTTGCTCAGGGACGAGCAAAAGTTAGGTATGGGGGTGTGATTAGAGTTCATTCATGCATCATTTTTACCACCATGATATGCTTTATCTGAATAAATATTGGATTTTTATTGCTTTTTTTCTCTCTTTTTTCAGGTCCAATGTTTAATGGAGAAGGAGGCCCAACAATTATGATTATTGAGGAATTAAAGAGTAATTAGAAGCCCACAAGACGAAAGCCCAGATTTGAACAGTTCCAAAGCGTATTCTCCGTTTCTAGAAGATCCACTAGGGATACGAGATACAACAAAAAGGCACAAAAATCCGCTAGCGCAGCGGCCAAGAAACGGCCGCGGAAACACGGCACAGGCGCGGACCCGCGGCAATCTTTTGGCCGTTACTTCAGCGTTTGATCTGGAGGCTGAAGTGGGATGGCCTCTTCTCATGAAGACTATAAATAGACCTCTAGGGCCTCTGTAATCGGAGAGGAGAAAAGAGCATTGTTTATAGGAAAATTGTTAGGGTTTCTCTAGGTTTTCTTTTAGTCTCTTATGTAATTTTCTTTTTCTCCTTCTAGAATCTAGAAAAGAAAGAGTGAGAGTGAGCAATCTTTGTAATTGGAGAAGGTGACAACGCAATACAAGGATCAAGCTTTCAATCTTCCAATCTTTTCTTGTTCTAGTGCAGTACTTTCTTTAAGCTTTTACTTTCTTCTATTTAATTTCTGCAATGAACTGTTGCTTGTTCTTTATCCCCATGTCTAGCTAAATTATTAACATGACTAACTAACTTTTAATTTTACTAACTACTAACTCTTCGGTGATTGCTACTTATATGATTCATTGGATTCTTATTTCGTCTTAGTCTTGCAAATTACAAGTCTAGAAGATGAGTTGCTTTTTATTCTTTGCAAATGCTAAGTTCCCCCTCCATATGATTCATGTGAGCCTCACTTAGAGCCTTGTCTTTAGAACAAGTGCCTTGATGGAACATGAAGATGGAGCACTTCACTCTGCTAATAACTACATTACAAGTTTCTTATTTCATGCTCTCTTTATTATAGCTTTGATGGACTAATGAATCTTGCATGTTTTCTTAGCATCTTTAAAAGTGACTATCCTTGTTCCACTGTTGAAAATCTATTTAGGGAGCCAATGATTCAAGGAGGCAACTAGCCTAGCCTAGATGAGAAACACCTTCGACATGGGACAATACAAGGACTTGGCAAAGCAAGACACACCATTGCCGATGAATTAATATGAGGCATGCATCACCAAATGAGAGTAGTAAGTTAGTAAATTAAAATGTTAGTTAGTCATGGCTTCTCTTTATATCATATTAAAAAAAACCTCTGCTCTGAAAACTTTCTCTTTTCAAATATCTCTGTTTTCCTTCCATCTTTATTCTCGTTTCTTCCTTTTCTTTACAAAACCCCCAAAGATTTTTCACTTACCTTCTACATCGTTTTGTTTTTCATTTCTTAAAACAGAGAAGAACCTTTGTTTTTCTTCACTAAAATTTCAATATAAAAACCTTGAATGCTTCTATTGCTAACCCTCCCTGCGGATACGACTCGTCCTAGCTTATGCTACGAACGGTGATTCGGAAGGAGTAAAGTAAACCTGCACATACATTCGAAGTTCTTGATCATCGGTACACGGACATCAACGGTTTACTCTAAACCCTTTCTCAGTACATTAATCCTTCCGAACAATGGTATTGTACTCAGTATTTACCCGACACTTGACATGATATACTTGATGCATGATTTATGGCACCGGCACTTGATATATTATATTTGATACCTGATCCACGGCACTTGATATCTGACACCGGCACTTGATATGTTATATTTGATACCTGATCCATGGCACTTGATATTAGACACCGGTACTTGATATATGTCATACTTGTCACCTGATCGTGACCCCCAGTATATGACACATGTTAACCCTTATTTGACATGCTTTCATGTGGTACAAGTATATTGACTTGACATCGTGACTCTTGATCGACACTATCACCCCTGATACTTGTATTATATGACATATTCATGACTATCACTTTTACGGGGACTTGGCATGATTATTATATTGTTACCAGACATTGGTACTCCTAAACTCATGTACTCCTGAACTCCTGTATTCCTGAACCCCTGGAAAAGAGTGGCTCCTGATACTATACTCCTGTTGATCCCCGTAATAGGATAACCATGAATATAGGATTACTATGAACACCTTGTGGACATTATCACTAGATAAATTCTAATAATTAGACAACTTATATCAGGATGGGGGAAACTGATGAGTACCGATATAGTCTCCATGTTTATGATGGTCTTATAGTATCACGCGGCCATATACTTGGATTCGACCTCGAGGCCACCAGACGCTTCCGTGGGGTGTACTAGCACCCCTACTCCCTGCCTGCCAGTTGTGCCATAAGCCCCTGGGCCTATTCCTGTGGGAGCAGTGACATCCTATTCCTGTTCGGGCGTACAATAAGTCCGGTACCTAGTGGTACGTTCCGGCTCAGCACCGGATACTCCTTGACCGTTGTCCTGGGCATGTACGGGACCCATTCTAAGCATGGTTCGTCGATCTCCATCAGTTTTCAATAACTTACTCTCCGGTCTGTATGCTAAAGTATGTGGGATGGGACACATACTGATGTATACAAATCTGATGAGTCTTAATAATATAATAATAATATGCTCCTGATATATGACTAGCTATACACTTGATCTATACTGCTCACCACTTATACCTGTGCTATCTTATTGGATTACTTGATTGCTTCCGTACTGTTTCATTATTATGTTATTGTGAAGGCAAAATCAGGTTATATAAACACAGATTACAGTGACATGAGGTATAGAGTATATATATGAGGGTTTCCTTGTTTGGATTATTCCTTCGACGTACTAATCTCACGAATCGGTAATGTGAGCTTATATAACTGATTTTTCTGTAGTTACTTTACTTACTGTCTCCTTTCATGTTCATATATGCTTATATTCACGATACACATTTCCTGTACACATGTTCCTGTTATGCACGCTACTTGGCTTTACTATGTACTCGCGGGGTTGCGTCTGATAACCCTAAATTCTCATGTCCAGATTCTAGAGCATGGACCATGATGGCCTTGCTGTAGCTGATCAGAGCGCGCAGCGAATCCTCCCGTGGTGGTCAGAGCACAGCCGAAGTTTGGACGTCGTCGTAGCTCTTCCTTCAGTTCCTCTACTATTTGGCTCACAAGGTCCCTCTTGTTGTATAGTGAGCACCTTTCAGCTTCTGTATATCTCTCTATGTATTATACTCTTGTATTTTCTGGTGATGTAATATTCCTGTAATATTGTATCACTCTCTGTAATAACCATGTACTTGTACTTTTCTATTGGAATGTATATTACCATTGTGCTTCCGCGCTCTGATTCTTGCATGTATTGATGCTTAGCGTATATACGTGAGGGTATCCCTGATCTGCGTATATACGTCGCAGTGTCGTCTCCGTACCCGCGGGATCGGGGCGCCACACTCTCTCTCTTCATTCCAACTCAATATTTCCCCACTCCAACCTATTTTTAATCAATTTATACTAGATTCAACCTCATTTTTGGCTTGGATCTCCATTAAATCTCTCTATTTTGGATGGATTTCGTTTGGATTTTCTCTAGAAACCCTAGTTTTTTATATTTAGGTAAACTCTCTAAATCTCACTCACTTGTTTCAATTTTATTATTCATTACTTGTTACTCTTATTGATTCACCATGGTTCGAAGAAAAAAAAGGGTCGTGATAGAGATGATCATTCACCCAATCCTCCATCTCTTAATCCCTCTTCATCTAGAAAATGAGGTAAACGAACTATTCATAAAGAATTCTCTAGATCTCATAATTCACTTCCTGATTTTGTGAGTCCCAAAGCAAAAAGGAATTTTGACTTGTCTTCACAAGAAAATCATTCAATCCTTCCCGGTCGAAAAATCAACATTCAAAACTTAAGCAAATATAATCTAGAATCTCTTTTCTTTGTTCTTGAATGGCAATATTTTTTGGAAATCCAAGAGAATTACTATTTTGATCTCATCAAAATTTTCTATGCAAACTCGACTATTAAGTAGAGTGAATGTTCTTTTTAGTAGAGTGAATGGGATTGATGTTCATATGAGTTGTGATGATCTTGCAAAGTTTCTTGATATTCCAAATGAAGGACTTGATATTTTTGTGAATCACTCTTTACATTTGTGAACTTTCATGAAGATCACACTGGAGAGTGTACTTCAAATCTCATCCACAATGATTCTAATCCCTCTGAGTGAAAATGAAAATGTGACTCTATTCACTCCTCTGAGTCAAGTTATTACTAAGATCATTATGTATAATATTGTTCCTTCACCTGATGAATGTGATCATGCTAGAGGATGTACTTCTCTTCTTATCTACTATATCCTATCCTTTATTCCAGTGAACCTTTCAAAGCTGATTTTGATATCATAATTGGTCCAAATATTGCATCAAAAAACTTACCATTCGGTATGTTACTCACTTTGCTCTTTAAGCATTAGGGAATTGACAATCCTACGAGGTGCGTACTCCTCATCCTCCACCTATTGTTCCTCTGTCTTTCACTAGCTTTCCAGTTACACCTGAAGACTAAGATTGAGCTACTCTACCCCTTTGTTGATGAATTGACAAAAAAGGGAGAAAGAATATGGAGTTATTTTGAAGATATTTTGAAGACTTTGGAGTTTATCTTTAGACTTTGGGAGTATCTTTTGGTTTGTATTGAATATCTAATTTGGAACATGATTTGTTAATGAATTTGATTATGTATTTGAATATGTTACGAATGTGATGGATATTTAAGTTTGTTTTGGATCAAATTTATATGTTTCTGAATAGATGTATATGCATAATTGTGTTGTGAAATTGATGATATTTCATATGCATATGCTTATTATATGTTATTATTTAGCTTTATTGAATATACATGTGTTTGAAATGTATGCATGAATTCAAGAGGAGTTTAGGTTAAACTCTTTTTAATCCATGCATATATAACTCTATGAGTTTTATCATCATCGAAAAGGGGGATATCGTTGACTCAAAAGTTCAATCACTCATGTTTTGATGATTGATTTGATAACTCATGTAGTTAAAAGACTAATAATCTTGAAGTATCTATATAGATTACATGTTATTCAAGATCATATAGTGAAGTTTAACTTCAACAGATATATATTGAACAATCTCAAGTTCAGAATTGAAGCTCAAGAAGTCGATTTCAAGTCAAGCATCTTCAAAAAGACTTCATTTTAAGAATAGAGTTTTCATATTTGTAAGTTTAGAACATTTGTTAAAGCTTTAAATGATATAACTGTTAGCTCAAGCTTGATAACACACACGACTTTGTTTGATGGTTTAATGAGTTTTTCAAAGAGATATATACATATAGCTATTTAAGGTTAAATTTTTATAAAGTTTATTTTTAGTGAAAAATTGATTTTAATGTATATTAAATCTCAAAATTGAGTTTTATCATTTGAAATATGTAGTGGAGTTAATCCACACATATTAGTGCTCAAATAAACTTATTTTTATGTGATTTATAAAGGTAAAGTTAATTTAAATTAAATTTTAAAAAATATTAGAAAAGCTGAACCATTTTTGACAGCTTAATCAATAACTTTCGAAAACAGATACTCAATGTGCATTTATCTAAATTTGAGTTGAATAACTTATGACAGCTCCGTGCATGTTTTCGACAACGTTTTCCAGTGAGCTCAGATATATCAGAACTGACTCATTTTCGAAAGTTTTGTTAATGTTTTTCACTAACTGTCAAAAATGTCTTTTGACAGCTCAAAACTGATTTTCGACAGCGTTTTCTAGAGCATTCAGATTTTCACAGAATTGATCAATTTTCTACAGTTTATACTTTGAAAACTTGACCCTGTCGAAAGTGCTTTCGACAGCCTTTGCTTTCGAAAATGAACTTTTATGTTTTAAAAATATAGTCATTTGTGACCATTACTTATCGAAAGTCCTGCACTCATTTTGGACAGTTAGTTGACTTTTCTCTGCTAGTTTTTAGCAAGTATTTTAATTTATTTTTTCTATAAATCAAATCATTTGCAGAGTATTTTCAACAAGATTTGCAACAGTTTGCTGAGTCTTTGTTGGCCCAAAGGCCCTTCACTCTAGTTTTGATGATGATCAACTCATGTAGTTATGTTTACTAATGATCTTGTGTTTAATTAGTGTCAGATTTATGATCAAGATCTTAGTAGGTGTGGAGTTTCAACAAAGGATTTAAAGTCATATTTTGAAGCTAGCACCGGTTGATTCACGAGCCTATGCATCAAGACCACATCAAGTACTCAAGAGGAGTCGAGCTCGTTGGATTGCATTTGGACCAAGTCAAGATGATGAGAAGACTTCAAGGAAGACTTCAAGATCAAGACTTGAGTCTAGGTATTGTTTTTAGAAGATTTTGTTTTTAGTTAAAATGTAAAGGATAGAGTAGTTGGTGGATTGCTCAAGTATATATCACACACACACACTCTTGATTTAGTTGTCTTTTCATAAAAGAATTTTCAGATTTAGAAAAGACTTTCATTTTGGAAAAATACTTTTGGTTTTTGGAATTTCTTATATGCATATCTTTTATCCAAAACTATATTTAGAGCTTAATGCCAAAAACATAGATATTTCATCTTAATTGTGTAGTGGATCATATCCATATACACTATGCTTTAATGAATTCAAAATATCTTGTTTTTGTATCATGAAGAAGTTTGGAAAACAAGTTTTAGAAAAATACAAGTTTTCAATTGAGCCAATATTTTCATATTACAAAAATAGTCCAATCTGTTATAACATGCCTTGATTTTGTGCAAGCATGTTTGTTCATCAAAGTATATTGGTAAAACTATTTTTGTAGATTTTCTAAGTATTTTATGGGATTTTATTTGAGCCAAAAAGACCAAGTTTTAATCCCTTATCAGATCTCTGTTTCAGGCTTCAGCCAAGTCGACTAGTCGACCTATCAAGTCGACTAGGGCTGAAGTCGGTCGACCGACGTGCACGACGTGCACGCCTTGACCTGGCAGATGGTCGGTCAACTGACCCAGTCGACCGGAACTGAGAGCAGTGCTCTCTGTTCTTTTCGGTCGACCGGGCGGTCGACCGGAGGCTCCAACGGTCGGATTCTTGACCGTTGGCGGTCGACCGGGCGGTCGACCGACAGGTCTGACAGACCCCAACGGCTAGTTTTTGACAGCCTATAAATTTGGAGATTTGGTCATTGTTTTCACCAAGATTTTGGGAGAGCTTTCAAGCCAGTTTTTCTGATCCTTTCAAAAGGTTTTCTCCACATATTTGAGAGCAAATACTTCCAATCTAAAGGGAAGATATTATCAAGAGTGTAAAAGTGATTCTTTGAGTTTTTCACCACCATTCTCATCCTTGTTTTTCTCACAATCACTTGAGCTATCCATTGCTTTATCTATCCATAGGATTGTGTTGTGAGAGTTTTTATTTGGTGATCAAAGTGTTTAGATCACCAAGATTTCATCTTTGTACTTTGAGGAGGCGGACGTGTGTGTCCGCGGTGTTTCGAGTTCGGGTGCGAACTTGTTGGTTTGAGGTGCGGCCTCGGCGAGCCGGTGGGCTTGCGGTATGTACGGACTAGAGAGAGTCCAAGGAGTTCTAGTGGGAACTCGTTGTAGGTGTTGCGGCACCGGGTGATCCATTGGGATCGATTATAGTGGAAATCCTTCGTGTGTCGAAGGCGGGGATGTAGAGCAAGTGTGCTCGAACCTCGAAACAAATCCCTTGTGTTTGCGATTGCTCACTCTCTCTATCTCTTGTTTATATCTTACATGTTTAAATTGTGTTCATCTTTATATGCTTGATATACCTTGTGTGCTTAATTGATATACTTGCTTGGGATTGTTTGCTAACACTTGTATTCAACCAAGAGAGCCAACGCGGCACCTCAACCCATATCCAGGGGAATCTAGAGGAGTTTGTCCAGAGCCCTTCACGGGGAATTCGGCAACACTCTTGTGTTATACGTGGTGTTTAGTGTAAAAGTTTTATTTGGTCATAATTGTTTTTAGCTTCCGCATTATTTGGCATTAAGTGACCATTAGATTAGCCATCACCTATTCACCCCCCTAGGTGAACCTACAATTGGTATCAGAGCCAAGTGCTCTTGATTTGGGTCTTACAACCTAGAGTTAAAGATCCTCCTTTTTTAGGCTAATCACAATATTTGTACACACACCATGGACTTCATGTCACCACCCATTTTGACATTCTTAACATCCCTATATGGAAGGTGAAGATGTCCTTGTACCTCAAAGCCCTAGGCATACATGTTTATCTTGCTACCACTAATAATTCATATATTAACAATAGCAAGTATATTGAGGCTAACTCAAAGCCCTACATGCTTTAAGATCTATCCTAAATGATGTTTATTTATCTAGGGTTGCTAATCTTGATTCGGCTTTTGTAGTTTGGAACACCCTCCTCTCCCTTGGCGAAAAGGAACAATACTATGCGGGGAGTGACTCGGATGTTGGAAGCAACAACTCCAACTTGTGCTATATGGTCCAAGGGGATAACCCCCTTGAGGTAAACACTGAATCCGAGTTAGATGATGAAGACATGTCATATGATGAGCTCACTTCATTTTGCTAACAATTACTTGAGAAATATGACATGCTTAGAAAAGATAATAAAATTTTGAAAAAGAAATTTGATTGCATGCATAAGGAAAATGATTCATTTAGAAATAAAACTGCATGTTTAGAAAAGGAAAATGATGATTTGAAAAATGAAAATATTTCCTTGATGTCTAAATTGAATGATTTATGTGAAGAAAATATGTCTTTGAAAAATGAAATTGCTTTGGTGGAAAACAAAAGGAAGTTATTTTTCAAGAAAATAACTCTTTAAAAAGAAAATTTGTTGAAAAAGAAAAGGAAAATGTTTTTCAAAAGAAAAAGAAAAATGATTATTTATCTCACCATGCTTTACATGCCACCACTAATGAGATAAATGTTTTGAAAAACAAAATTAATAATTTGAGTTCAACTTTGAACTCTTATGCATTCAACCATACTAGATTGGAGTCAATGTTTTCTAAGAAACAAACTCCACACATTCATGCACATCATCATGCTTATGTTGCACATCATGATCACACTCACACACATAAGCATTCTAAGGTGTACATATGTACACATTGTGGCCGCAAAGGCCATTTAGCAAAATTTTGTTATGACAAGTTGCATCATTTTAATTTTGCTAATAATAAAAATTTTTGGGTTCCTTACAAGACTAACCCCAAGGGACCCAAGAAAATATGGGTACCAAAATCCCCACCTTGTGTATTTGATGTAGGTGAGAGCTCTCACAAAACGTGAGAAATTTGGTGCCTTGATGGTGGATGCACTTGGACTTGATGGACACATATATGGATGCATCGCTATCAAGGAGTTTTGGTGGGACAACCACCATGGTTGGAGCTTTGGAGTTGGTAACAATCTCTAAACTCCTATTTTTTATGTTTATGCTTGTTCATTCATAATATTTTGAGCATGTTCATGTTTTCATTTGTTTTGTGCTTCATGTGGTAATAACATGCTTAGATGTAATTTTTATTAAAACTTGGATTTATACATGTACAAATAGTGAGCAACAAATTGACTTATATATGTTTGCACTTCATGCTCATTTGTACCCACTATATGCACATGTATAGCCTAGTTTTGATGATTCTCTCATTTATACATGCTTTGCCAAATTTTATGATTTTACTTCATGTATATGTATTTTTAATTCAAATCTAATAAATATACATGTATACCCGTGAGTCTCTTGCTTTAATGCAAACACTATTAATAGACTCTTTTATGTTTGGGATATGTATGTGTATTGTTAGGATTGGATAAATCATACAAATACCTAGAAGTTTGTTTGTTTTATTGAAAAATAATTTTCATGTTTTTGTTTTTATAAAAATTTGATACATGATCATTTTTGGGCTTCATTGTCTATTTTCTTGAAAATGCTATTTACATGATTTTTGAATACTCACACTTTATTTATTTTGTCATGACTGATTCATGAACATATTTTGAGCTTCATAGATCGAGTGTCAATTCTTGTATTTGGTATGATTCATGATATACATAAGCTTTGATTTCATGTTTTGAAGGATCTTTAACTAGTTTTTCAAAATTACTTTTAACTAGTTAATTATTCTTCATTTGGTAGTGATTTTCAATGCTATACTATTTTCAAATCTATTTTTGAAAACTCTACCCATTATGGGCGGATGGATGGGCGATCATGTTCATGTATGCTTTATGTGAAAATCATTTTAAACTTGAACCATGATTGGGAGGTATAGGTTATGAGTTATATACTTGATTTACAGTGTCATTTTCATTTGGTATCATTGGATCTTTTCAATTGGCATCTAAATTGATAATTTTTGTATATACTCATATTTTGTTTTCTTATATATGTATGTATCAATTTCAATTGGTATTATCATTTTCATACATATATATGTTTTGAAAAATCAAGCACATGCAAATCATATATATGCTTGCTTTACAATTAATTCATTTTTTTTAAAAAAAAGCACAAAGTTTATGATGAAAAATAAAAATATTTGATCATTATGTTTACTATTGGTATCAATATGTTTCAACTTCATATTTGTTAAATTTCAATTGGTATCAATATGATTTACAATAATGATTATTTTAAATTGGTATCTTAAAATTTGATTGTTTTACAAAAGCTCTGATACCTTTAAATTTTTGTTTGAGAAAAATTAAAAACATTTTTGATTTGTGTTTACCCCTTATTGGTCTCTTTGCTTATGACAAAAAGGGGGAGAAAATTTTTGTTTTTACTTTAACCCTTTTGTTGATGATTGACAAAAGGGGGGAGAAGAAATTGAGATTTATATGCATGTTTTGTGAAAAAGATTTATGTTTATGCATATATGTTTTGTTTTGCAAATAGGAGAGAAAAAGAATTTGATTTGTTTTATACTTGTTAGCATGTTTATCTCCTACACTTGCAAACATGTTTATGTGCCTCATTGCATATTTATTTGTTTATGTGTTATGCATGAGTTAAGGGGGAGCTTCTTTGAAGCTTTACTTTAATCCATGCATATATAACTTCATGAGTTTTGTCATCATCAAAAATGGGGAGATTGTTGGCCCAAAGGCCCTTCACTCTAGTTTTGATGATGATCAACTCATGTAGTTATGTTTACTAATGATCTTGTGTTTAATTAGTGGCAGATTTATGATCAAGATCTTAGTAGGTGTGGAGCTTCAACAAAGGATTTAAAGTCATATTTTGGAGCTAGAACTGGTTGATTCACGAGCCTATGCATCAAGACCACATCAAGTACTCAAGAGAAGTCGAGCTCGTTGGATTGCATTTGGACCAAGTCAAGATGATGAGAAGACTTCAAGGGAAGACTTCAAGATCAAGACTTGAGTCTAGGTATTATTTTTAGAAGATTTTGTTTTTAGTTAAAATGTAAAGGATAGAATAGTTGGTGGATTGCTCAAGTATATATCACACACACACTCTTGATTTAGTTGTCTTTTCATAAACGAATTTTCAGATTTAGAAAAGACTTTCATTTTGGAAAAATACTTTTTGATTTTTGGAATTTCTTATATGCATATCTTTTATCCAAAACCATATTTAGAGCTTAATGCCAAAAACATAGATATTTCATCTTAATTATGTAGTGGATCATATCCATATACACTATGCTTTAATGAATTCAAAATATCTTGTTTTTGTATCATGAAGAAGTTTGGAAAACAAGTTTTAGAAAAATACAAGTTTTCAATTGAGCCAATATTTCCATATTACAAAAATAGTCCAATCTGTTATAACATGCCTTGATTTTGTGCAAGCATGTTTGTTCATCAAAGTATATTGGTAAAACTATTTTTGTAGATTTTCTAAGTATTTTATGGGATTTTATTTGAGCCAAAAAGACCAAGTTTTAATCCCTTATCAGATCTCTGTTTAAGGCTTCAGCCAAGTCGACTAGTCGACCTATCAAGTCGACTAGGGCTGAAGTCGGTCGACCGGCTCGGTCGACCGACGTACACGACGTGCACGCCTTGACCTGGCAGATGGCCGGTCGACCGACCCAGTCGACCGGAACTGAGAGCAGTGCTCTCTGTTCTTTTCGGTCGACCGGGCGGTCGACCGGAGGCTCCAACGGTCGGATTCTTGACCGTTGGCGGTCGACCGGGCGGTCGACCGACAGGTCTGACAGACCCCAACGGCTAGTTTTTGACAGCCTATAAATTTTGGGGTTTGGTCATTATTTTCACCAAGATTTTGGGAGAGCTTTCAAGCCAGTTTTTCTGATCCTTTCAAAAGGTTTTCTCCACATATTTGAGAGCAAATACTTCCAATCTAAAGGGAAGATATTATCAAGAGTGTAAAAGTGATTCTTTGAGTTTTTCACCACCATTCTCATCCTTGTTTTTCTCACAATCACTTGAGCTATTCATTGCTTTATCTATCCATAGGATTGTGTTGTGAGAGTTTTTATTTGGTGATCAAAGTGTTTAGATCACCAAGATTTCATCTTTGTACTTTGAGGAGGCGGACGTGTGTGTCCGCGGTGTTTCGAGTTCGGGTGCGAACTTGTTGGTTTGAGGTGCGGCCTTGGCGAGCCGGTGGGCTTGCGGTGTGTACGGACTAGAGAGAGTCCAAGGAGTTCTAGTGGGAATTCGTTGTAGGTGTTGCGGCACCGGGTGATCCATTGGGATCGATTATAGTGGAAATCCTTCGTGTGTCGAAGGCGGGGATGTAGAGCAAGTGTGCTCGAACCTCGAAACAAATCCCTTTTGTTTGCGATTGCTCACTCTCTCTCTATCTCTTGTTTATATCTTACATGCTTAAATTGTGTTCATCTTTATATGCTTGATATACCTTGTGTGCTTAATTGATATACTTGCTTGGGATTGTTTGCTAACATTTGTATTCAACCAAGAGAGCTAAGGCGGCACCTCAACCCATATCCAGGGGAATCTAGAAGAGTTTGTCCAGAGCCCTTCACGGGGAATTCGGCAACACTCTTGTGTTATACGTGGTGTTTAGTGTAAAAGTTTTATTTGGTCATAATTGTTTTTAGCTTCCGCCTTATTTGGCATTAAGTGACCATTAGATTAGCCATCACCTATTCACCCCCCCTCTAGGTGAACCTACAGTCTTTTCATTCAATTCTTGAGAGAAAAATCTGAAAAACACCTAGAGGGGGGGTGAATAGGTGTAAGTGCTAATCTAGAAACTAAATGCGCTAAATGCGGAAGCTAATGCAAATTTTGCAACACACTTAATACAATCAACAAGTGTAGCCGAATTCCCCGTGAAGGGCTCTGGACTAACTCCTCTTGATTTCCCTAGATATGGGTTGAGGTGCTATGTGAAGCTCTTGTTGATTAAGTACAAGTGAGGCACACACAAACAACTAAGCATATAAGATGATATAGCAATATGAAATATGCAAGGTACAATGCAAGCAATGTATGATATGAATAATGATGATGCTTTGCACAAATAAACAAGAGAGAGTTGAGAGATATTGGATCAAACGCAAAGGCAAAGATATGTTTCGAGGTTCGAGCGCCTTGCTCTACATCCCCGCCTACACCACCGTGTAGGATTTCCAATCAACTATCTCCCACCGAGGGAACCTCTACCGAAGAGGATTTGTTACAACACAAGGAGTACCAAACTCCTCTCTCAAACAACCACCTCACAACCGAGGGGTAGGCCCGTAGCCAATACAACCACAACACCTCTACCGAAGAGGGTTACAAACACCAACTCCACCTCTCACTAGAGGGAGCAAACCACAAGCCTTAACCTCTACCAAAGAGGGAGCAAACCAATCACCCGATCACCTCTACCAAAGAGGGATACAACAAGAACAAGGGTGTTTACAACAAGTGGTTCCAAAGACTACAAACTCAATCTCTCTTTTTCTCTTTTCCCACAAACAAATGATCCTAATAGAATATGATAGGTGATAGCTCAAGTGTGGAATCAAGGTGTTTTTGGAAACAAGCAACAAAGAAAAACTACTTGGGAAATCTCTTATAGATGATAGAAATAAAAGACCAAATTAATATCCCAAAAACCTAGTTTTCTTTGATTTTCCAAAAACCCAAAACAATAAAGATGAAATCTTTTTAGCACAAAAACTATTTTGAAAACTTGTTTAAACACTAGAGAAACACTGAAATTTTTCTTCTTAAAACTCTTGTCAAAACAGCCCAAGAGTTGGGATATTTATAGCCCCAAAACAAAACTAGCCGTTAGGCTGATGTGGCAGCCTGACAGGCTTGGCGGTCGACCGCCCGGTCGACCGCCAACGGTCAAAAATGTGACCATTGGGCAAACCCGGTCAACCGCCCGGTCGACCCAAATATACAGAGAGCAGAGCTCTCAGGCCCGGTCGACCGTCCCAGTGTCTGCCAGACGTGCACAAGTCTGTGCACGTCGGTCGACCTCACGGGTCGACCGGCCCATGGTGCAGTCGACCGTCTGGGTCGACCGACCTAACCTGTCAGCACAAACCTGGGTCAGAAAACACTGTTGAAAAATATTCTAAAAATTCTTTTATCTTTTCTAAAAATCACCAAAAATAGTTTTATCATTTTGCATTGATATATAAACATGTGATAAAAAGTTTAGCTCAAATATCAATCAATGTGAACTATTTTTGTGTCTTATCATTTTTACCAAAACCAAAACTTATATTTTTATCAAACTTGAATTTTCAATAGGAAATCTGATTTTTCCTAAAACTCATGAATAGACATATCAAAAAGTTTGTTTAAAAATTAAGCATGCATGTATAGAATGAAACAACTATACATATATCAATTAAACTTGTTTTGATCAACTATTCATGAAAACCAAAAACCAAACATAAAACCTGTGTGTTTGTGCACTTGAGCATATCAACTATACTAAGCCTTACAAATGGATCTAAACACACTAACTAAACTTGGATACCTAAGTCTTCTTGACGATCTCCATCTTCAAGTCGGCTTGGTCCCAAATGTGATCCACCGAGTGCAAATGTATGATCTTTAAGTTTTGGCACCGGAATCACCATGAAAAGCTTCTAAACTCCTTGTTGAAGCTAATCACCAACTAAAATCTTGGTTAATGATCTGAAACTTAAAATCACAAGATGATTAGTAAACATAACTACATGAGTTAATCATCATCAAAACTAGGGTGGAAGGCCTTTGGGCCAACAATCTCCCCCTTTTGATGATGACAAAACTCATGGAGTTATATATGCATGGATTAAAGTTAAGCTTCAAAGAAGCTCCCCCTTAACTCATGCATAAAACAAATAAACATAAATATGCAATGAATGACAATGCATAATCATGCATAAACAATAAATGGTTCTAGATACCAATGAAATGTTCAAAAACAAAAACAAAACATGCTCTAGATACCAATTAAAATTAAACAACTAAATTAAACTTAATATATGCAAAACATAAATATGCATATATCAAACTCAATCAATCAAACTCAAAATCTTTCTCCCCCTTTTTGTCAATCATCAACAAAGGGGTAAACAGTCAAAACAAAACAAAATCTTCTCTCTTTTTAATATAAAGAATCAATCTTCAATAAGGGGTAAACACAAAACTAAATCAATAAATTTTCTCCCCTTTTTGTTCGAAAACAATGAATCAACAAAAGGTTGAAAACAATAAAAAATATTCTCCCCTTTTTGTCTAAAACAAAAACAAAGTCAATAAGGGGTTACATTCAATTTAGATATCAATTAAAAAATATGTCAAAGTAGAGCATCTTGATACCAATTGAAAGTAAACAAAAATATTGATACCAATTTTAAGCAAAACATATGAAAATCTTGATACCAATTGAAATTAAACATAATAAATTTTGAATGTCTAAACAAAAATTTTGATACCAATTGTAAATAATTTTTCATTTTGAACATATGATACCAATTTGAAATTTTCAATCATAAAGTATGGGAGTGAAAAACAAATACTAATTGAAAGATAAAATCAAGTTTTCTCCCCCTTTATGAAATATCATTAAAACACATGCATAGGCTTGAAATAGGATACCAATTGAAAATTGAATCAATTGAAGCAAAGTTAAACCTCAAGCTCTAGCATAAACAAAAGCATATATATGTATGGAAAATAGATACCAATTGAAATTGATATTCTTGTAAGTGAAAGCATACATACATACAAAAATATATGAGTATACAAGAAAGGTCAAAATTGATACCAATTGAAAGAGTCCAATGATACCAATTAAACCAACAATAATATCAAGTGTATATCTCATATAACTATACCTCCCAATCAAGGTTCAAGTTTTAAATGATTTTCATTTTAAAGCATACATGACCATGATCTCCCATCCATCCTCCCATAGAAGGTAGGGGTTTTTAAAAATAGATTTGAAAATAAACTTTGTTTGAAAAACTCTACCAAAATGAAGAATACCGTAACTAGTTAAATGGAAAATCTTTTAAACTAGTACGAAATCCTTCAAGTAAGGAATAAAACAAAATAATTTCATAAAACACAAGTAAATCACATAGTACTTAAAAAAAACACTCAATATTCAATAAAGTCCATTCATGCTCATGAAAAACATACTCATGAGAAAATATTTTAAAAAAAATTGTGAGTGTACAAGTAATGTGTGACATGGCATTATGAAATTTCCAATTAAGCTCAAAATTTCTTGAAACAATGAAAAAATATCAAAATTATTTAATCTTCAAGGTATATGTATGTCTTATACAAACTAAAGTATACATACATATCCAAACACAACGAGTCCACAAAATATATGCATTAAGGCACGTGGCTCAAAAAAGATGTATATGTATAATAATACTTTGGATAAAGTAGACATATACATGAAGTTAAACAAATAAACACGAAATCAAGAAAAAACTAAATTTTCATAAAAACAAATTTCATTTCAAGGTATATGTATGAATTGTCAACACAATAAGTATACATACATATCCCTAAACACAATTGAGTCCATATATATAAATTTGCATGAAAGGCAAATGACTCAAAGGGTATACATGTATATCTTAAAGTTTGGCAAAATAAACATATACATGAAATAAAAAAAAATCATAAAACAAATCCAAAAATAGGAATACAAGTTTAAAATGCATGAATCATCAAAAACTAGACTATACTAGCACATCTAATGAGTTCAAATAAGCATTCAAGCTCAAACATATATAGATTTATTTGTGGCCCACTATATGCACAAGTATAAATCCTAGTCTTAATGAAAACTAACATTTAAACATATATTCAAAACATGAAGCATCAAAAACAAGATAAAAATCAACATGATAAGCAAAAACATGATTATTATGAATGTCCACATGTTATTAGAAATATGATATACGCAATAGCAACCACAAAAGAATTTATCCATATTAAACATGGGTGTCTAAAAATAACAAAACATATATATCACTAATCTAATAAGCATGGCATTTTCATAGTAATCAACAAACATCAAAATATGCTATGAAAGATAAATATGGAAAGCATGTAAACATAAGGAGTTAGAGATTCGATACCAAAACCAATGAGGGCACCGCTCTAGTTCTCCAAACCAAGGTGGTCTTCCCACCAAACTTCCCTTGAAAGTGATGCATCCATATGATTTCCATGAAGCTCAGAATGCATCCACTCCAAGGTACTGCTACTCTCACGTCATGTGAGAGCCCATACCTACATCAAAAATACGAGGGGTGGTCTTTGGTACCCATATTCTTTTGGGTCCATGGGGGTTAGTACCTTCTCTAACCCAAACAAACTTATTTGCTAAATTTACATTATGTAATCTATCAAAGCAAAATTTAGCAAGGTGGCCCTTACGTCCACAATGTGTACAAGTGTACACATGAGCATACATAGTGTGATAGTGTCCGTGAGGAGCATGTGTATGCCGTGGGGGGTGTGCATGAAAAGATGGAACTTGTTTCTTTCGAAACAAAGATTCCAATCGTGTATGCCCAACAACACATTGGCTCAAAGTGGAGCCCAAACAATCAACACTCTTCTTTAAAACATTTATATCATTTTTAATCAAGGAAGAAGTTGAGCATGCAAGGGGTGATCTAGGTGAAACTACCCTAGCATGGCAAACATGAGAAACAATATCATTTTTCAAAGATTTATTTTTATTTAAACAGATTTCTAATTCTTTTGAAATAAAATCAATTTCTCTTTTAAAGAATTATTTTCTTTTAAAACAAAATCAACTTTTGAAGACAAATTTCATTTTTCTTCAAAAGAGTTTCACAATCATTTTTAGATTTTAAAAAATTATTTTCTTTTAGTGCAAGATCTAGTTGAGATTTTAATGAATCCCTCTCATTAGCAATCTCCTCTTCTCTTGCAAAACAATGTCAAGTCTAGAATGCAAACTTTTATTTTCTTTTTCAATTCCTAGACTTTTCTTTTTCAAAACTTTATATTTTTCTATTAATTTTCACAAACAATAGAAAGTTCTTCATTTAAAGCAAGGGGATCCACATTGTCATCACATGAAGAACTAGCATCATTAGCATCTAATAGAGATTCCGATTGTACCTCAAGGGAGTCATTCCCTTGGACCATTAAGCATTGAGAGTCGGATTCTCCACTAGACTCCTCCTGTTGATTTGGCAATTGAAGCTTGGAGGTGGTGGTTGTTGTCAACATGTTCCACACTGCAAATGCGGAATCAAAGTTAGAAGCAAGTAAAAGATATTCTTTATTCAATGTGCTTCTAATGGCCTCAAGGGCTTGTGCATTAGCCCCTATATGATCACCATTACCAAGATAGCATTTCTTGGTAGCGGCAAGGAAGACATGCAAACCTAGGGTCTTCAAATACATGGACATCCTATACTTCCAAACAACAATGTTGGAAGGATCAAAGCTAGGTGGGGTCATGAAGTCCATGGTAAACTATATGTGTGCAAGCAAACAAATGCAAACAATAGATTAGCAAGCAAATGGATCTCACTCCTAGGATGTTAAGCCTAAGTATCAGGAGCACTAGCTCTGATACCAATTGAAAAACACCTAGAGGAGGGGTGAATAGGTGTAAGTGCTAATCTAGAAACTAAATGCGCTAAATGCGGAAGCTAATGCAAATTTTACAACACACTTAATACAATCAACAAGTGTAGCCGAATTCCCCGTGAAGGGCTCTGGACTAACTCCTCTTAATTCCCCTAGATATGAGTTGAGGTACTATGTGAAGCTCTTGTTGATTAAGTACAAGTGAGGCACACACAAACAACCAAGCATATAAGATGATATAGCAATATAAAATATGCAAGGTACAATGCAAGCAATGTATGATATGAATAATGAATGATGCTTTGCACGAATAAACAAGAGAGAGTTGAGAGATATTGGATCAAACGCAAATGCAAAGATATGTTTCGAGGTTCGAGCACCTTACTCTACATCCCCGCCTACACCACCGTGTAGGATTTCCAATCCACTATCTCCTACCGAGGGAACCTCTACCGAAGAGGATTTGTTACAACACAAGGAGTACCAAACTCCTCTCTCAAACAACCACCTCACAACCGAGGGGTAGGCCCGTAGCCAATACAACCACAACACCTCTACCGAAGAGGGTTACAAACACCAACTCCACCTCTCACTAGAGGGAGCAAACCACAAGCCTCAACCTCTACCAAAGAGGGAGCAAACCAATCACCCGATCACCTCTACCAAAGAGGGATACAACAAGAACAAGGGTGTTTACAACAAGTAGTTCCAAAGACCACAAACTCAATCTCTCTTTTTCTCTTTTTCCCACAAACAAATGATCCTAATAGAATAGGATAGGTGATAGCTCAAGTGTGGAATCAAGGTGTTTTTGGAAACAAGCAACAAAGAAAAACTACTTGGGAAATCCCTTATAGATGATAGAAATAAAAGACCAAATCAATATCCCAAAAACCTAGTTTTCTTTGATTTTCCAAAAACCCAAAACAATAAAGATGAAATCTTTTTAGCACAAAAACTATTTGAAAACTTGTTTAAACACTAGAGAAACACTGAAATTTTTCTTCTTAAAACTCTTGTCAAAACAGCCCAAGAGTTGGGGTATTTATAGCCCCAAAACAAAACTAGCCGTTAGGCTGATGTGGCAGCCTGACAGGCTTGGCGGTCGACCGCCCGATCGACCGCCAACAGTCAAAAATGTGACCGTTGGGCAAACCCGGTCGACCGCCGGTCGACCCAAATATACAGAGAGCAGAGCTCTCAGACCCGGTCGACCCTGACGGTCGACCGTCCCTGTGTCTGCCAGACGTGCACAAGTCTGTGCACGTCGGTCGACCTCACGGGTCGACCGGCCCATGGTGCGGTCGACCGTCTGGGTCGACCGACCTGGCTTGTCAGCACAAACCTAGGTCAGAAAACACTGTTAAAAAATATTCTAAAAATTCTTTTATCTTTTCTAAAAATCACCAAAAATAGTTTTATCATTTTGCATTGATATATAAACATGTGATAAAAAGTTTAGCTCAAATATCAATCAATGTGAACTATTTTTGTGTCTTATCATTTTTACTAAAAATCAAAACTTGTATTTTTATCAAACTTGGATTTTTCAATAGGAAATCTGATTTTTCCTAAAACTCATGAATAGACATATCAAAAAGTTTGTTTAAAAATTAAGCATGCATGTATAGAATGAAACAACTATACATATATCAATTAAACTTGTTTTGATCAACTATTCATGAAAACCAAAAACCAAACATAAAACGTGTGTGTTTGTGTACTTGAGCATATCAACTATACTAAGCCTTACAAATGGATCTAAACACACTAACTAAACTTGGATATCTAAGTCTTCTTGACGATCTCCATCTTCAAGTCAGCTTGGTCCCAAACGTGATCCACCGAGTGCAAATGTATGATCTTTAAGCTTTGGCACCGGAATCACCATGAAAAGCTTCTAAACTCCTTGTTGAAGCTAATCACCAACTAAAATCTTGGTTAATGATCTGAAACTTAAAATCACAAGATGATTAGTAAACATAACTACATGAGTTAATCATTATCAAAACTAGGGTGGAAGGCCTTTGGGCCAACAAAATCCACAAAAGTTTTATGTCTTTCTTCCAATCTTTTCAAGTTTTCTCACACACAAAGCTTGAGTTTCCAATTCCTTATTTATAGTTGTAAGATTTGTGATTTTTAATGAGAGTTTGTAGTGATCTAGTAAGATCACAACCCTTATTCTTAGTGATGTTGGATGCCTCTAGTGAGAGAGGTGATTGTAAGAGTTGCGACTCTGAATGTTATAAGAGTTTAAGCTCCGAGACGATCTTGAGGGATCATGGTTGTAAGAGTTGCGGCTCCAGTTGATCTTACGGGATCAAGTTGTAAGCATTAAGTCAGTTTTGCGAACCGATGATTAGTGTTTATTTCTTTATAGGAGTTGGAGACGAGGATGTCGATCAAATAGATTGAACCTAGAGAACAAACTTGTTTGCGGAGTTTGCTTTTTTTTTACTCTCTATACTTGTCTTTTTATCTCTGCTTAATATTTGTTTATATATTGTGTTAATAGTTGCAAAGTGTTTTAATTTCCACATAATTGAATAGCATCGCCGATTCACCCCCATCCAAGTGATTTTCAAGATCTCCATTCATCATCTGAATTGCACGCCACATATGCTCATTCCAATGTCTCACTGAGTGCTTTCTTTAGTTCCCCTCTATCTACTGTATCCCTTTTTATTTCCTTATTACTCTTTCTCTTATCCTCTCTTTGTATATTACTTTCTATTATTTTTATCAATATTATGGTATGTTAGCTGCCCTCCCTCTCTCTCTCCTCTCTCTCTCTTTCTCTCTCTCTCTCTCTCTCTCTCAAAATGAAGGAAGAACTTTTCTAATTCAGACTTGTTGCCATTTGTTGAAAAGGCGTGTGATGATAGTAGAGGGGACTTCTTAGGAGTTTTGGGAGAATGCAGGTTAGCTCCTTCGCGTGAAGGACCGAATGGTCCTTCGCATGCTATCGGCTATCCATCACAACTGAGAAAAATATATTTGTAGGCACCACCACAAAACGCGTTTTTTCTCTCTCTCCATCGGGCCATCCATCAGAGCTAACCCTCTCCCGTCTAACCGTGACAAATACCACGTGGTTAATGTGAGCCGCAAGCGCTTTAAGACTCAAGTCCCAACACTTGGAAAGGCATGTAATAATTGGAATAGGTGCTCCTCAAGAGTTTTAGGACATATGGTTATATAAAATTACATCATATAAAATAAAATAGTGAACAGATATTAAAGAAATGATTTACTTAGAACACATTCAAATGCTTTTATTATATATGTGATATTTTTCTCTAAAAACTCACACAATACGACAACTAAACAGACTCTCTATGTCTTGAAGGTCACATAAGATTCTAACGAGAGGCTCTCAAACTAATATAAGGTGAGATTTTCCACTTGCTATTTGGTCCAAGAAAAGGAAATCGCGCAACGGTGTCGGGGGATAAATTAAAATTTAAAATTCTAATCCAACAGAAATTTCAGTTCCATGAATTTCTGGAGGGTCTTGTACCAGTTCAAGATCATGTTGCACATTATGCTAATTTTTGAAATGCAAAATGACCCCTACATTTTCCTGAATTACCTTGTAAATTTTATCCATTACAAAGAGGTATAATCAAACTTGATATAACGACAACCTTTTTTAAACAACATATATCACTGTTAGAAAAGAATTCACCAACAGTTTAATCAAAGTGGAACAAGAAACAATTGTGATAATAACATAACCCCAAAGAACATTTTCCAGAAAATCTTTGCTATTGTAATGCTAAAACCTGGGGAATTTTGCAATTTCGATTTGATTCCATGTTCTCAGAGATGTCAAATTATTATTATCTTTATTTATTTGTCATCCAATGTTTCATACATCTATGGTAAATACCTTTTATACCCTCTCTGAGTTTTCCCGATTCGAGAAAAAAAGATTTCGATGCAGGTGACTCCACCACATGTGGGGCCTACTCAAAATGGAAGAGCAATGGCCATCTGCCATATGTAGAAAAAATTTATGAAGTGTAATAAATAGTTGTGCTTACACAACATCGTTTCGACAAATTAGAACTAAGTGGCAAGTTTTGAAGATTTAAGTGGTTATGACAATTTTTTGCAGATTTAGAAACCACCGGTGGATTGGAGTAGCAATTCCGGGCGTGTTTGGATTCATGAAAGTGGGAGGAAAATGGGAAGTGGAAAAACTCATTTCTCACTTCCTTGTTTGTTTTGAACCGAAAATGAGACACAGCAAAACCCCTTTTCCTTTTTCTTTTTCCCTTTTACACATCTCATTTGCACTATCATTTTCTCACTCTCAGGGTGCTATAGTTAAATTTGTGGTCATGTAAATCTCACTTGTAATAAGTAGTAACTTAATGCATTAAATTTTGATGTCATGTAAATTCCACTTGCAGTCTAATTATAGTTCAAAAATGTTATTTCAGAATTACCATTTAATTTAATATTATTTTATGGTCAACTTTGTGGTCAACATTTTCACTTTCACTTTCACATTACTAACCAAATACCGAAAAACATAATATACTTTTTCACTTACACTTTCACATTATAACCAAACACCGAAAATGAAAATTACACAAATCTCAATTTTTCACTGCACTTCCATATTTTTGATCTCCATTTCCCACTTACACCTTTTCCTCCCACTCCGTCAAACCAAACAGGCTCTCCCTACCAAGTAATCCATATAAATACTATTGTATAATAGGGAGAGGGTTGGTGCTGGACGTCACCCTTACACGTGCACCACATGTGAAGAAGGTTGCAGGATTGAAAAAAATTGATCAAAGAAGGCCTTTGTCGTCAACCTAGGTCTCAAAAAATACTATAACACATAATCTCTTACAATATTGTCTACACTCTTTATGCAAGTTATTAAGGTGTACCCCATCATCTTCTAAGGCTTTTGTGGGCAGTATCCATCCCTTGAGATTTCGTTACCAGTTATGGCTAGCCCCATGGTTTCAAATATCAGTCGACTCTGATACTTAGATAGCAATATCATATCGGGTGTTGAGTACCGAATATGATATTAACACTAAAATATCAGGTACGATATTGTCGATACTAAAAACAATTGACTGATACACATAGAGATACTTGAGCATTTAAACCATTCTTAGCCTTTAAACACTTTCTGGAGAGTCAAGGGCTAAATTTCAAACAGGAAATGTACTCTTGCTTTAAGCAGTACTAGCATGTCATGTCAACATTAGAAGAATTGCTAAAAGAACAAGAAAAAAAACCATAAACTTGAATTACCAGAAAATTTCTTTGTTGGAAGTAGTAATATAATCTTATTGAACATGTGTCCATCATCTTCATCATTTGGCCTTTGCCTATCTATGCAGCACCACTCAAAAGTGAGCAGATTCACAAATAGCTATCTAAGTTTTCATGATCCTCTTTCATGATATCAACCCCTATGGTTTCATTCCAAATGAATACAAGATTAATTTATTTCATAAAACTTGAGGTCCAGATGGCAGGTAGGCAGAACTAAGTTTTTTCCTTGATGCAGTTCGAGTTCATGCAACATAAGAGCATTATTGCTTAACATGCATCTTCATATTATTTCAGCTAGTTTGTAAATAAAATTTATGAAACACAGTCTATGTTTTCTTCCTGAATACCTGATCCACTTAATAACAGAGATCACTATATCAGACCTAGACAAGAAGGCAGCTATGTAGCATGGATAATTCTATCATGGAGCTGTGTCGTGTCCGACACGCGTGTTGGATACATATGTCGTGTATATTTTAAGAATTTGCTATGTGTCCACGTGTCGTGTCCATTTCAACGTTGCGGAGCCCGTGCAACATAGGAAGGCAGAGCTCCTATATTATCTCAGTTGTGTTAACACAACAAATTTTGACAAAGCACACTGAATCAAAACGCCAACTCCAATTAAGGCCATACAGCTCATCTCATGCCAAACAAGAGGTAGATGATACTGAGATGCAATCTCGATTGACTTCATATACTATCACAATATCATGCCTGCTAATCAGTGCGCATGTTGCTTTTATAGGCTGATGAACCTGTTCTTTTGACCTACGTTTGTTGGATCCATAAAGATAATGAAAGACTTTCTTAGGCATGAGAAGATAAAGATTAGTGCAGAAGCACTGTGAGAATGCATGTACCTCTCCTATTCTTAGATGCAGCAGAATATTTTTTCTTATCCAATCCAGTGTATCTAAAATTAATATATTAAGCTTCAGTCGACATGAACAATCATAGAAATTCATCAATTAAGAAAAAATTGTAAAACATTCTTCTTGTTAGTTCATTATCCAACTGTACTTTTAAATTTCTCCATTGACATCTGTGACATTGGCACGACACCTCCAGTTTCTTTAAATAATTTGTTATGATCTCGGAGAAACAAGAAGGTGGGAAACACAAAGAAACAGATACATATCAGAGGGTTTTATATTCTTTAAGCATCTGCCATATTTTAAAGTCAGAGAACCTCTAAGGATCTCTAATATGTAAAGATCATCAACCTGCACACAAGTTACCAGTCATCCTAAGGTTCACTGCTGAAGCATATTAGTCTGTTGGCCAAGATTTAGCCAAGCAGAACATAACCATGCTCATACCCAGACAAGCGTCACAAGCAACTCGACAACCATAACCATTCACATTTTTACTGCAAATCATGTCATACATCGTTTATAACTTAACAGTTGACATTTGATATATTCTCAATCACATTGCTACAGTAGACTATTGCATTGTTTAGTGTTGTACTTCATTGTTTCTATCATCTTCATTCATTAAGCCTACTGTAGTATAAATTAATTATCTATGTAGCACAAATATAGTAATTAGCTTTATAAAAGAGACAGCTTCTTAATTTTTATATTCTTATGAATGTTTACTTATAATATTGTTTTATGTTTTTATATCTTCGTTACATAATTTTCTTATGTTGTGCAAGCTTCAGGAGCTCTGGTTCTTTGTTGTTCTTCAAGACCAAGATACAAAAACAAATTTTATCTAAAAATACTACAAACCCAACTCATCACTTGCTAAGCAACCAGATTTTGTATTTAACATAGCAAGTATCGGTGCTTTCATAACTTTAAACGGAGGTCATCTTCTAGCATAATATATTTAAGAACCTAAGCTTGTGGAAAAGATAAATTACTGAGTGTATAATACTATATGTTTTGGTGTAGTGTATAATGAAAGCATTGGAGATGTCAATCAATAAGAATTTCCTGCATTGGAATATATGAAGGAAGATGTCAGTATCTTATGAACCAATCAGAAGGCAGATGCATTTGTATGGAAATCTCCTACGGTGTAGCCTATAAATATTTCATGCTAACCTAACCCGATTTAAATATTTCCACAATTTAATGATGGGGAACTGGTGGCAGAAAGATCCTCAGCTGCCGCTCCGGTGGAGAGTGTGCATCTTGATGTCCCTCATTCTCTTTGTAGAAGCCTGCAGAGGTGGTTGTTCATTAGAAAGTAAGTTCCTAATCCAATTTATTCAAGCTATTGATCCAGAAAATGTGTTAGGTATCAATCATGAAGGACATGTACCTGACTGCTGCTCTGTTATGTCGGTGGGTATAAAATGTGACACGCTTTCATTCAACATAACGGAGATAAGGCTTGACAACAAGAACTTGAGTGGTCACATTGACGTAGATTCGCTTTGTAAGCTCACATCTTTACAAGTTCTGAGCCTGGCGAACAATCTGGTACATGGGATCATTCCGAGATGATTTCGAACTGCCATAGCTTGACTCATTTGAATCTGAGCAGGACCAGGCTCCATGGAATGGTTCCCAGTTCTTTAAGCTCCTTGAAGAATCTCAGAAGCTTGGACATCACATTCACTAACTTGACAGGGCCTGTTCCACAGTTTGAACAGGAAATTGAGCTCTTCCTCCCCAATACAATGAATTCAAGCACATCCAGAGCCAAAAATGATGCTACAGTGACAAACTTCAAGGAGAAAGATGGACATTCAAGGTGGAGAAAACAACTTACCACTTTTCTACCTTTGCTTCTCTCGCTTACCTTCTTTTCTCTGTTCACATTCTTCACCAACAAAAAGGTTCCTAACAACTGTTGATAAAGAGAACAAGGAACACATTTCAGAGTCCCCTGAAAAGAAACATTCAGTTAGTGTGGAGGACGCTAATGAGAAAGGAGGGGAAGAGATGAATCTGGTCTTCTTTTGTGAAAAACAAAAGAGATTTTGCATAGATCAACTCCTCAAATCAGCAGCGGATCTCAAAGGGCAGAACTTCTACAGCACTCTCTACAAGGTAACGCTGACAGATACAAGTGTTTTTGCTGTCAAGAGGCTGAAGAATTTACATGTCTCTGACGAGGAATTCAGAAGGCAATTTACATGGATAGGGAACTTGAAACACCCTAATCTTTTGCATCTTGTGGCTTTCAACTCCATAGAGAATGAAAAACTTCTGATCTACGAATATCAAATGAGCGGGAGCCTCTCGTCCCTTCTATCAAGTAAGAATCTTCTTCATTAGTAATCTAAGATAAGAGCCTCTCCTCCTAGAAAACTAATTGTTGTTGTTCTTGTTCTTGTTGTTGACAGGTTATGCAGAGAGAAAGAGAGATTTTCCTTGGAGAAAAAGATTGGCCATCATGAGTGGGATTGCAAGAGGGCTTGACTATGTATCTAGAGAATCAATCAAAGAGAATCTGGTTCATGGTAATCTCAAACCTTCCAATATCATGCTAAGCGAGACAGAGGAACCACTTATAAGTGAATATGGAATCTGGGCTTTCTTGATCCAACACGAGCATTTCTCTACTCTGATGGATATAAAGCCCCTGAGAAAAGGTTGACGAAAGAGGCTGATATCTTCAGTTTTGGTGTCATACTTCTTGAGTTGCTAACAGGGAAAATTGTAGGGAAAAATAGCATAACCTTCCCAAATGGGTGAAGTCTATGGTCAGGGAAGAATGGACTGGAGAAGTGTTTGACAAAGAGGTGAGAACAGAGGGAAAGCAATGGGCATTTCCCTTGCTCAATATTGCACTGAAGTGTGCTTCTGACCGGCCTGAGCGTCGTCCAAATATATCAGAAGTTCTGGAAAAAATTGAGGATGTAGTTACTTCGCAGGAACACTGTTCTTTCTCATCTTCGTCTTCCGAGGAACCCAACTAACAAGTTCACATTCTGATTTACACCGTCGTACCCGAGACTGGTGAAACTCTTGAATTTGCTGAAAGGGAACTTAAAGCATCATGTTGTTGACTGTTCAGTCAGCATTGAACTATCTACAGTTTGTTTGCTTAAACCATCATGATATAATCTCTAGGCCTGTGCTAGTTTACACCCTCGTTGAAAAGAGGTGATTACAGCAATGAGTGTCCTTTGGTTGGATGCTTAGTTGTTCAACTTCCATGGGATTGGGTTCCAAATAAAGATGTTTTGCTTGTATATTACACATTGAAATATAGTCCTCAATATTAAACCTTTATAATGCAATAAATCTTATAACTGAACCAGATGTATTAAGCTTTTCCTAGCACGTGTCCCAAATTTTACATCCTACAATGACGGTAAGCATTCATGCCTCCCACTGATTACCCCCACAAATCACTGCCCGAGTAATATCATTCCGGCTAATTATTGTCATGGCACTTTCCAAATTCTTAATGGTACTTCTTCCATGAACACTGCAAACACGCATCAGTAAGGACTAATCCCATACATTATACATACATAGCCTTTGCTCATAGACTAGAAATACTTCCATCCACAATCAGCAAGGCGCCTAAAGCGACAAAAGAAAGAAGATGAAAGTGAAGGAAACCGATAGAATTTGGCCTATAAGTAGCCCTAATCAAAACCAATCGAAGGGAGGTTTTCTCCCGTGACTCCTTCACAAACTTTGTTCCTCCGTCCGTCTGTTCGTCTTTATCCGCGCGCACGCACGCGCTCACACACACACACACACACACACACACAGGAGAGAGAGAGAGAGAGAGAGAGAGAGTAGCCGGAGCAGCAACGCTCCTCTCTTCCCTCCTGCCTCCTCCCCACTCCCCCCTCCTCCGCCTTCTTCTTCCTCTTCTTCCCCACCTAACCCCCTCCCCCCTCCTTCCTCCTCTTCCATCCTCCTCCTTCTTCCTCTTCTTCGCCGGTGGAATTCAGTCGGTTTCCTACCGCAAACGTGGTATACTAGTTAGAACAGAAAGGACTGCATCAATCTCAATGCCTTGCTTCCCTATGTTCTAGTTTTGCCAGTCTGATACAGTCTAGCACCGATGACGCAAAATGGGTAGTGGCCAGGGGTAGGACAGACTGCATGCAGCGACGGGGTAATTTAACAGATAAAACTAAAGATGTATCTAAATGGAAGCAACCCTGTTATAAATGGTTGCTCCAGTCTTGACCCTTGTCATCTGAGAATGAGGAGATGGCAGAAAGTTAGTTCCTTGATCCTTCCTTCTCGTAACTGTGACTAAGGGACAGGACTGAATTAACATGGTAATATGAATTTTATCAAACAGATGGCATGCATTGTGTTTATTCGTGTGATGTTGTTACTGTGCTGTGAAGTGAGATGCTCTTAATGATCCCCGGTGGTCACTGCTCATCACGTGGGCGCCTTGATCGATCCTGCTTCCGAGCTCGGGTTCTCTTTATGGTAGTTTATGTAGATTCCTGGAAAAGAAAAAAAGAAAGAAAATCACCACTATTTCTGAAGTGCATTTGTCAAAAAACTATTGATTGATAGATCTAGAGTCAAATGGAGAGACAAGAAAGAATCATGAGTGGTGACAGAATCAAGAGAGATCGCCAACATTCTCAAAATGTACTTTCATTTGTTAATCTCACAAAACTTAATACATACTAATGCGACGGCCTAAAACTCAAGAAAAGATGTAGAGGAATTGGATCCTTAAGGCCGCTGGTGGGAAAGGATTTAAACTTCGTGTTTGAGAGGAATTTTGTTTAAGATTCAGGAGCCTTTTGTGAGGAGGAAGAGATAAATTTTGGGATTTTATATGGAGAAATATGTAACGAGGACCTTGATTTTTTTTTTTTTTTTGGGATTTTGGTGATGTTGGGGATTTTTCAGAGAAGAAAATTGGATATTTTACGGATTTGAATATGGAAGAAGAAAGTTGAAATTTGGAACATTTTCTTAGGCGGGAGAAGAAGAAGAAGACACCTGTTGTGGGGAATTTTCCTTTAACAAATTAAGTTTTCAAAGGACAATGAATTTCTAGTTGAAAATTAGATTATATAATATAAAAAAATATAAAGATTTTTAAGAGAGGGATTTCACTATAGCCCCCTATGTTAAACTGTAATTTGGGGAGAAAAAACTTAGCTTCATAATTTATTTCGTTACAGTAACATCTTTTTTTAAACCAACCAGGTGTGTCTATGTGTCAAGTACAGAAACGCTCCTCAGCAACAAAAGACGCAAATGTCTCGCAGTAATCACTTTGAAAAAAGTGGGTCGCTTCGAAATTCAGACTGCTGGTATACAAAGGATTGCGATCATGATCGCATTGCGATCATGATCGCATTGCTCTCAAAAAAATATCCTATTTCTGAGTTTTTATTAAGGTTACGACCATGATCGCATTCCTCACAAATATGTCATGTTTCTGAGTCTTTATAGGAGCGTGACCATAATCGCAAACCTCTTTATTAGGATTGCAATCATGATCGCAATCCTCAAAAATATAAGATCACAGTCCTCAAAAAAATAATATGTTCCTGAGTCTTTATAGGACCGCAACCATGATCTTAGTCCTATTTATTAAGACTGCGATCATGATCTTAGTTCACACAACAAATTCACACTTTTTCAAAATATTTCTCAAAGTATTAATTTTATTTTTCAAAGTAGAAAACTCATTTTCATCAATAATTGGAGATTTAACTTTGCAAGAAATTTTGTGTGTATCAAATTTTTTGTCCATTAAAGAGTAAAAGATAAAATCTATTTTCTTTAAAAATAACAACTAATTGATTTTAAAGAAGTTCATTTTCTTTCTTCATTTTTAAATACTTTTTCTTTAGAAAATCATAGTTATTGGAAAGTTCTTCAAAAACTTGACGCAATTCATTCATAGATAACTCGCATTCATCAAGAGTAGATTCGGGAGTTACTTGGGTGTGTTCTCATTTGCCATGAAATATATGTTTATTGTGTCCACCTCTTCATCAGAGTCGCTCTATGAGCCCATATAGCTTTTAAGGCTTCCTTCTTGTATGACTTCTTGGAGGTAGAAGATTTGCTCTTATTTTTCGGGCATTTGGCAGTGATATGACCTGATTTTTAGCAATCTTAGCACACTAGCTTCTTTTATTCCTTCTCTTGTCATCTTCTTCTATTTTCAAACTTAGTCTTATTGTACATCCTCCTTACATTCTTCACTAGGAGGGACAAATCTTCATCATCTTCTTGATCTTCTTCTTCTTCGTCGGAGATGGTAAGTGCGGATTTGAAGACAAAAACTTTCTTCTTTTGGGGTGTCTATCTTCTCTAGCATTTCGTTCCATCTCATGGGTCTTAAGGTCGCCAATAAGACCAATGACCTCCATCTCTTCTTTATCATTGAGCTCCTTCAATATTGTAACATTGACTTTCCATAAAGGTGGAAGAGCCCGGATGATCTTTCTCACTTTTTGTCATTGTCGATTTCATCACCTAAAGAAGCAATGCCATTGGTGATTTTAGTAAATTTGGTGACCATGTCATCAGTAGAATCATTTTTATTCATAAAAAAATCTCATATTGGGAACGTAAGAGATCTATTTTATCTCTTATAACTCGTGATGTCACTTCATAAGTAACAACCAAATGTGACCAAATCTCATGGGCCGATTTGCAATAAATAATCCTAGCAATGTCATTATCATTTAATGCTTGAAGCAAGGCATAGTGTGCCATAGCGTTAACATTAAACTCCTTGGTGGCTATTCGGACCAAGTGTCCTTATCACCATCGGATACACTAAAAGGTTTGGTCACCGCTTTTGCAACTCGACTTTCTAGAGATTGCAAAAATACATTTTCTTAACTTTCCACAATGGTAGGCCATCAAATTTGGGAGGAGACTTGATGCTATCAGCCATGGATGAAAGTGTGTGAAACAAAAATATGATTAGCAAATGAGGATCTCTTTAAAGTGGTTAAACTAAATCTAGAGGCCAAAGCTCTGATACTAATTGAAAATCACCTAGAAAGAGGTGAATACGTAATAATGCTAATCTAATGCAGAATGCAACAATTTAACAAGCAATAAAAGCAATAACCTCAAAACAAGAAGTGAAGCCGGATTTTTCAATTAAGGGCTCTAGAACTTTTCCTCTTAATTTCTCCAGATAAGAGTTGAGGTGCACAATTGCCTTCTTACTTATGTGAGGAGAAATCGATAGTCTAACAATCAAAAGCAATATGTAACACAAATACAATATGATAGCAAGAATAAAATAGCAAGTATGAGCACAAGTAAAACAATGAAAGTAGAAGTAAGAATAAGAGACAAGGCAATCGTAAACACAAGTTGTTTGTTTCGAGATTCGAGCAACTTTCTCTACGTCTCCACCTTCAACGTGTGAAGGATTTCACTATCCACTAAGGATTACCACACAGGTACCACAACTACAAGAATAAGATTTGGAGTACACAACTTCAACCTTCAATTCTCTACACAAGATGAAGCACTAAGCCAATGAAGTTTACCAACCACAAAGGTCACAAACTTTCTCTTTTACAACTTCCTAGAGTTCTGAGTGGAGAAATGTGTGACTAATCTAATGACAAATAATGGGGAATTAAAACTAGATTGCAACACACTTAGTGTAACCAAAGAGTATAGCCGAATTCCCAGTGAAAGGTTCTGGACTATCTCCTCTAAATTCCTCTAAATAAGAGTTGAGGTGCTATATGAAGCTCTCTTGGTTCAACACTAATGAGGCACACAAATAAACCAAGCATATAAGATATGACCAATATGATGTAATGCAAGGTAAATAAGAGAGAGAGTTTAGAGATAGTGAATCAATCGCAAAACAAGATATGTTTCGAGGTTCGAGCCACTGCTCTACGTCCCCTCCTTCACACAGAAGGATTTTCACTATATCGTCCACATAGGACTTCCCACACAAGGAACTTCCACTGAGGATTTGGGTAATACAACTTTAGAGTATACAACTCTCTCTCTCAAAAAACAACAACATCTACATAAGAGGCAAGGCACTAAGCCACACAACAATCAACCTCTTAATAGTGGGATGGGCACAAAACCAACACAACTACAATCACCTCTACACTTAGAGGGATAAGGCACTAAGCCAAAACTCTAACTTCAATCACCTCTATACTTAGAGGGATACCAACCAACTCAACTCTCCTCCACAATCACCTCTACACAAGAGGGATAACACAAAGTAAAGAGGATTACAACACTTGGAGATCTCAAAGACCATAAACCAAATTTCCTCACAAAATAAGATCCTAATAGATAGGATAGATAGATAGCTCAAGTGTGAGAAAATAAAGAGTTTGGAAATCAAACTCACAAAGAAAACTCTTTGGAAAAAACTCTAGATAGAAATATAAATGAAGATCAAAACCAATTCTCAAAGACTCTCTTTTTCTTTGAATTTTTCAACCCTTTAAAACAAATAAAGATAAAATCTTTAATCCTAAAACTCTTGAAAACTTGTTGCTAAAACACTTAAGAAGATGGGAAAATTTTCTCTTGAAATTCTTGTTGAAAACAACTCAAGAGGGG